>CAKOAT010510710.1:20175-48118 GCA_932364175.1 Eruca vesicaria subsp. sativa
AGTATCCTTGAATGACTCTTCAGGGGCTTGGGTGAATGTAGCAATCTTCTTCCTCCAGTGTTCAGCGCGTGAATCATCAAAGAAATTTCGCAGGAAGGCGTGCTTGATATCATTCCAGGTGGTAAGGGAACTTGGTGGTAGTTGTCTTAGCCACTGCAAAGCTTCTCCAGATAGAGAGTACTTGAAAAGCTTGCAGAAAAGATAGACTTGAGGGACTCCTTTTGCTTTGACTAGGGTGACAAGATCCTCGAACCTCTCCAAATGGTCCATAGGATGCTCATGGGGCAAACCACAAAAAGGGATTTGACCCACAAGTGTGTAGTACTGCGGCTTGAGCTCAAAATCTCCTCTCTGGATGGCAGGAGGTAGGATGGCTGATCGGTTTAAATAGAACTGATCGCGGTGGTTGTAGTCAGCCAAAGTTCGGGTCTCCTCTACAAGTTGAATGATGCCTGTAGGCGCAGTCTCTTCTTCAATAATGATCTTCTTCTGATCATTAAGCTTCTGACCTGATGCATTCCACAGGTGACCATCTTGATCACGCAGGTCTCCATTCTCATCGGGTATGAGAATCATAGGCGCTACCATGTCTTGCCGGTTAGTATCGATCGATGTCAGGTGTGGTGTATCGATCGATGTCAAGTGAGGGGTATCGGTCTACGAACGGTTGTTGATGTCGATCGATGAGGTGGTGAAGGTGTCGGTTGACGAACGGTTGGTGATCGTCGGTGAAAAGGGCGTATCAGTCGATACGATGGTATTGGTATCGATCGATTCGGAGCGTATGTCCTTGCGGATGCTACGCTCTAGGTTGTTGGGATCTTCTGAGTACAAAAGCTGCTTGTTCTTGTTGCTTCTAGTACTACTGGGCATGTACCTGAAAGAGACAAAAAGAAAAAGAAAAAGATTTTGTGTCAAAAGATAGAAAAATAAAATAACAAATAACCTAGACTGAATCACATTAAATCTAATAGTGATCTTAGTTCCCCGGCTACGGTGCCAAATTTGATATCACTCAAATTACCCTAAGGAGTGAATTACTCTCATCAAAAGAGATTCAATCGTAGTACTTAGGGATCGAATCCACAAGGAACTAGAGACACAAAAGATATAATCCTAAGTGATTAAGCTAGGTTGGAAAAAGGTTTAAAACAGTAAATAAAATAAGTAGCAATTGTAAGTTGCTAAAAAGAATAGGTTTTGGTTTGAAAACAATGAAGGAAAATAGTTAGATTCAAGGTTACTATTCAGAAAATTGGGATTATAGATCTATGGATGTCTTAATGAATTGCTTGCAAATATATGAGAACTTCAATCCTTAGACAAATCTATAGCTATCGCTAGTTAGACTCGTCCATTGATCTGATTGCCGACTGCATCGATCGATGTTGCTATCGCAGTTTCGATCGATATAAGCATGTCGTCGATCGATACCTTAGAAGAGTGTCGATCGATATTAAGTATCAGATCGGATCGAACTATTGTTCACTCGAGAATTTCTATAAGACGGGCTATCGCATCGTGCCTTAATAGAGTCTGAGTTTAGCCAAATGATTTCAGGAAGATGACTATTAGATTAGTCACTCCATAATCAATAATCTAGGTAGCAAGTCTAGAGTAAGCATTAGGGTTCATTTGGATAATGAATATAACAACTCAACAATCCATAGTTGGGGCTAATCCCTCATAACTATTTGAACCCCAAATCTAACATATGAATCTACTCAGACATAGCCAAGAGATTCATAGCAAAAGAATTAGAAAAGAAAATACTTTTATTGCTAAATAGAATAGAATACCAAACTCTTTCAAAACTTCTTGTTCTTAAAGCATCATAGGCATAGATATAAATAGGGAGTACAATTAGGTTAAAAAACTCGTCAGGGGCAGTCTTGTAATTTGGTGAGAACTTGGGCTTCAAGTTGGCCAAATACATCTTTCTCATCACGCTCTGTATCGATCGATGGTACATTGCGTACATCGATCGATGGAGGATCTCGACTTCAACTTCTACGGAAGCGTCATCGATCGATTACACAGGGTGTGTATCGATCGATATGTATCTCTTATATCGGATCTTCATAGTCATCTTAGAAAACTCTTCTTTAAGCACCAAAAGGCACATAAATCATCACTTTACCACAAAATGTTCATGAACCTGAAAACATACCTAATAGACTCCAAAACATAGATATTTATAATAAAAACATATAGAAAATATGACCAAAAGCGGGTCAAAATCATGGTCTATCAACAAGCCTAAATGGTTTTTGCCACCTAGTCCTGATAACTTCTTTTTGACCTATATCCAAGAATTCATTTGAATTGAGCTTTAATGGTTGTAGCCACCAAGTCCAATTCGAATTCTTTTATTGGAATCATTATGAAGCAAGCCTTAGTGGTTTTAGCCACCAATTCCTGTCCTGATTTCTGTTCTAATAAACTTAGTACTATTTTCGGATTTTTTGTTTGCATAATATAAATCTACTTAACTATCTAGGGTCAAAAGTAGAGAGAGAAAAGGTGATAAATCTACACAAGGCTTTACCTTCCAGACTTGTTTGAAGAATCCGATCTCATGTATACCAAGCCCCAAGACAAGCAGTTGTGTTAGGTTTAATGTTGGAGGTAGTTTTGGTTCCTTCAAACAATCTAAGCAAGTGTGAATCGCTGATTGGTTGATCCACTTTAGCATCGTTAGTACTATCTGTAATCATAAAATCTAGAATGGTGCGAAAAAGTGGTTCGATGACAAGTATAAATCAAATACGATCATTATCCCTTTTCTTGAGCTTAATAAAAATAGTTTCGAAAACAAATTTTTATAAGACTCAAAGCAAATAAAAAATCAGTAAGCCTCCCCCCAGACTTAAATTACACTGTCTTAGTGTAAAGAAAATCAGAGTTATGGCGAAAGAAAAGAAATCATAAGTACTCAATGTAACAAGGAAGAAAGATGAACCTGACCGGACTGAATAATTGATCGATGTATATGTAAGTACATCGATCGTTGGAGGTGAATGTATGTCGATCGATATCGAGTGTCTGCTGTCGGTCGATGAGGTTCTCATTCGTTTCTCCTTGGATATTTTTTTTTTATAGAAAACCTGCAAAAATGAAAAACGAATAAGAATCAATAAATGTAAAGAAAACCAACAATAAAAATAACCTAATAGTGGGTTGCCTCCCACTCAGCGCTTTGTTATAGTCATTTAGCTTGACTGTTGGCGCTGGATGAGCTATTGTGTTGAAAATGAGCTACTTGTTGGAAAACAAGTATCCACAACTTCTTTGTTGATGCTGAACCAAGTAGCCATGAAACTTCTTGTGGCTTCATCACTTCTGGCCCATCTTGCATCCATTTTTATGACTGTGTCTGCAATATTTTGAAGTCTCTCCTGAAGACTCTCAATGCTGATGTTGTTCCATTGAACCCTATCATAAACACGTTCAGTAAGTTGTCCTAATGTCTCCTTAGTTAAATCTGATGTGACCTGATCTTCCTGTAACAGCTTATTTCCTTCTGGTACGGACTCGGAATCGATCGCTGTGACAGTTGTAGTGTCAATCGCTTCAGGTGGAACATCATCGATTGATGGGACTGCATCATTTTCAATCGATGCTGCAGCTTCAGGTTGACATGCGAGTCTTTTCTGAATTGTCATGACTTCCTTCTGCAACCAATTTGTTCATGAATGTAATCCACTGATGCTGTTGTAGAAGGGGAAGAATATATCATCACATCTCTTGTCAAGCCTATACTCGGTTGTGTTCAGAGCTTTGTAGATCCTATCAATGATATGGTCAACTTCTGCTATGGTGTAGAATTTCTGCTCTAGTAACTTTTTCACATCGATCGATTTCATCACATCTGTATCGATCGATTGGCTTTTCTCATGCTTCTCCTCAAGGATTTTATCCGAATCTTGCTGTAACAACTCAGTCCTCATGCTTAACCAGTTGACGATATTGGTGAGGAGGTGATGTATTGCGTCAATCCTGGTATTCAGATATGTCTTGTCCTATGTAGCTATTTGATCAATCGACGGCTCATCATGTGCTGATTCGTCATTCGCGTCGATCGATGCATCCTTAGTGGCATCGATCGATTGCTCACGCTGTGTTTTCAGACTAGCTAATTCTGCCTCTATCTCTTTCATCCTTGTGGTCAATCCTGTAATGTCTCCTTGCAAAACCACATAGGCTGTATCCTCATACCAGACCATAAAACATGTAGGATTACTTCAGTGATGGCACCAACTCACAATCTAAGATAAAAGGACAATATAGTTATAGAGATACTATTTTAGTTTCTACTCTTATGTAAATACTATTCTTTTTATAGTTCAATAAATATGAAATTTCATTACAAAAATATGTTATTTTGAAGATTTTCTGTTTGTATTATTTCAAAATAAAAACATTTTTAGTTCAATGTAAAAATATTTTTTTCTCCAATTTGTAATGTTCTAGATGTTGAGAGATTCACTTGCATGTATTGGTTTCTAATTTTTTTTTGTGTAACTGCGGAAAATTAAGATTAAAAACTAAAATAAAAATAAAATGAAAAATGATCAAATGCTAAACAATCGGTTTGCTCAATCGTGATGGATAACCAAACCTTCATCACAAAAAAAAAAAAAGTGCCGATGGCCGCCAGTAAGTGGAACCCGCTGGAATCTTCTTCCACGGATGTGCCATGTCAACTGTGGTTCATCACCTAATGCCGGATTATCGGAGCTGAGTAGCTTTGGTCGGGAAAGAAACAAGAAAATGAAATAGTTTTTGTTATGAAGAAAATCGAAGAAACAAAATAGTTAATAAATAATACCGACATAACATAAAGGTACATCGAAGAGGAGAATCGGAAAAGAAAGAGAAAAGACGTTAAAGATTAAGGAAACCACCAGGTCTAGTCAGTATCAGTGCTACGAAGCAGAAGCCTGGATAAATCCACACTACACCCTGCAACCCACTCGCCTCCAACAGCCTAGTGTCTCGAGCTCGCAAACCTGTGCTAAGTGAGAACAAACCTTCATAATCTGAAAAGTGATGAATATCAGGTGTCTGAGGAGCTTTTGAATTAAAGGGGGAAAATACAAATTAATCTATCTGACTACTGTCGAATAGGTCCGGACAGTCAAACACAGAATCAACTCTTTGTGGTCCAATAAGAAAGCAGAAAAAGACTCTTGGGTTTATCCAAATCACATAAAATCCATCCACCGCTTCAATTTTTCTGGCACATGTATTTTTCTGTATTTCTTTAACACTTTTATGGAGATTTCGATGCTGACCCTTTGTTTTCTTTAATCATTCTTTAAGGCTCTAGTGGGTTTGGTTTCTGTTTCCCTTAATCTAAAAGCTGAGATCACTACAGGTGCTTAGAGCTGAGAATAGCAGAGAAGAGTTATGGGAAAAGGAGGAATGTCTCAGGGAGAAGGCTCGAAAGTGGAAGAAGAGAACATGGCTGCTTGGTTGGTTGGTCTCAACACCCTCAAGATCCAGCCTTTTCCTCTTCCTTCCCTTGGTAAGCCAGTTCTTCCTCTCATGGGATTTGATTGCACTTTCATGTGAGTATGTGACCCTTTTGTTCAAATCCTTGAAGGTCCTCATGATGTGAGAGTTAGGATGAAGGCTGTTGGAATTTGTGGAAGTGATGTTCATTACCTAAAGGTAACTTGTAAAAAACAGAAATAATCTTTTACTTCTTGATTTGTTATGGGGTCTTAACATTAGTTTTTGATATTACAAAACAAGACCATGAGATGTGCGGATTTCATTGTGAAAGAACCGATGGTGATTGGACATGAATGTGTTGGGATCATTGAAGAGGTGGGTGAAGAAGTGAAGCATCTAGTGGTCGGTGACCAAGTGGCTCTTGAACCTGGGATTAGTTGCTGGAGATGCAATCTCTGCAAGGAAGGATGATACAATCTTTGTCCTGAGATGAAATTCTTTGCAACCCCACCGGTTCATGGCTCTCTAGCTAACCAAGTGGTTACCCTGCGGATCTGTGCTTCAAATTGCCTGAGAATGTGAGTCTGGAGGAAGGAGCAATGTGTGAGCCACTAAGTGTTGGTGTGCATGCTTGTCGCTGAGCTGAGGTTTGTCCTGAGACAAACATGTTGGTAATGGGAGCCTGACCTATTGGACTTGTCACCATGTTGGCTGCTCGTGCTTTTGGTGTGCCAATGATTGTGATTGTGGATGTTGATGAGAACCGTTTATCCGTAGCCAAACAGCTAGGCGCATATGGGATTGTCAAAGTGACAACAAGCTTAGAGGTTCATTCATACACTTTTTTGCATTTTGAATCTTTCTCAAACATGATGATCTGACTGTATAAGATAAGAATTTGTTCTTTATACTATTTCAGGATGTTGGTTCTGAGGTTGAACAAATTCAGAAAGCTGTGGGGTCAAACATCGATGTGACATTTGATTGTGCGGGTTTCAACAAAACCATGTCGACGGCATTAGCAGCCACTCGTTGTGGCGGTAAAGTCTGCTTTGTCGGAATGGGTCACGTTATAATGACTGTCCCTCTCACTCCCGCAGCTGCAAGGTAATAACCTCTTTTGAACAACACATTAAGAAACTTTGCAAAACAATTATGGTCCTGAAACAGTTGTGCTGTTGACAGGGAGGTAGATGTCGTAGGTGTGTTCAGGTACAAGAACACATGGCCTTTATGTCTCGAGTTCCTTACAAATGGTAAGATTGATGTGAAGCCACTCATAACCCACAGATTTGGTTTCTCTCAGAAGGAAGTGGAAGATGCCTTTGAAACCAGTGCTCGTGGAAGTAATGCTATTAAAGTTATGTTCAATCTCTGAAACAAAAAGAAAAAAAGTATTTGCTCTTCTAAGAACATTTTAATGTTTCTGTAATAAGAACGCGTCTGCAGCTTTGTTCATGTATCATTACTCTCGTAAATTATTGTTGAATTGATAAAACCTTTTATCATGACAATCTGACCATACAAATCAAAGTGTTACAAGACAAACAGACAATGCATAAACTGGACAAAACTCTCCCAGTTCTGCCTCAAAACTCCTAAAATTGCATAGTCTCATAACACCATGGGCCTTTGCTAGGATAGACACAGAGAGGGAAACTCATAAATAATGGTACAAGAAGATCGTATGAAAGAACTCTGACAAGATTTCGAACTTACATAGCCGTGGTTGGAGCAGTGGACCACTTCCATAAAACATGTTAAAATCTGATGCATTATGATTTAGCTAGTTTGTCTATTAACCACCATTAGAATTTACGATATCAAAACACATAAAGATTCATGAGATGATGAAAATATGTTCCAAGAGTCTTATTAGGCAAAAATCTACCTTAACAATCCGTTGTCATTAGTTGTTGTATACATAACTACGCATATATGGCATTGTTATGACTGGCGTTCATGAGTTTTCTCTTCTAAAAAGGTTGGAGCTTTCGTTTTTTTGTATAGACTGAACATACACTCTTCTTAACTCCACATCTACGGATTACTATTTGTATATTTTGTGTTTTCATTTGCTGCATTTAAAAAAATTACTTGTTTACCTAAGTAACTACAGTATATTGGTTATTTGAGATTTTAGTTATATACAAATATTTAATACTCCATAGATATTAATTGGGAAAATCGCATTTTTAATCACGAAATTGGCAAAAATTTGCCGTTTAAGTTTTCAAAGTATAGCACTAACAGTTTAAACCACCAAACTAATTATTGTAACATATTAATCATCCAACTTGCCATCCATCATCCTACCGTCTGTAAATTTAACAGAACAGTAAACACCATTAACGGAATTAATCACAGACGTTTAGTTTTAATAAAACATGGTTAATACTTGTGTCTTTTTAACCACATTTTTAAAGAAAAACCAAAATAGAATTGGAGATTTAGGATTCTAAAACTGTTCGAGAGAGACAAAGATTAGAATAGAGAAATCAACGTGAGAGAGAGAAAACCTAACGAAGAATCGAAGAGGTCTTCAAATGATCGAGTTGAAATGAGGTAAGCTCTTCTTTTCCATACTTTTTTATTGTAATTGTAGGGTTTCGCGATTTTACAGTTTCTGGGATTTTCAAAAATGTTGTTCGAAATGCGAAAGGGTTTTATAATTTACGGGTTATGGGTTCTAATGTAAACATATTTTCTTAATTTTACAGTGAATTAGATATGGTAACCTTGAGAATCCATTTCGGTGGATGTATGGAAAAAGAATTGGAGTCTTACAAGTATGTCGGGAACTGGGAGTGAGGACCACAAAGTGGAATTTATATGATATATCTTGGGCTAAATTCACGAAGTTTAGCAAGGAATAAACTTTGATAGAAGCACCGATAAGATTCATTTGGCATAAAGAGATAGGGAAAGAGATGAAGACACTATGTCTTTGATGAAGCTACAGAATATATGTTTGTATTGATATGTGTAGGGAAAGAAGACAGTGAGATTGATGTTTTCATCAAACATGATATTTCTGAGCAGAGTGAGCCTCCCATGTATATTTTTACACCAAATAGCCAGCGTGAAGAAGTCGAGCAACCATTCGAGAAGCCTTAAGAAGATGACCAAGCAAACAGTGAAGACGAAGAAGAAGTCGAGCGACCATTTGAAGATGAAGAACCTAAACGATCTGAGGATGAAATGAATGAACCTGCAGCTGAAAAAGCAGATGCATTTGTGGGAAATGAGAATCCTGAGATATGAGATGATGTTATTGAAGACGCTGGAGATGGTGGTAAAGATGGTAGGTTTAAGTCAGTGTTTGAGGAAGGTTCTAGGGCAAAGGTAGATAAAGCAGCATATCAGAATTTAGATGAAAATGAAGAAATAGAAAGGGAAGCGGAGGAAAGTGAAGAAGAATGTGTATAAGAAGAGGATGCTGAGTACTCAGATACACCACTAGGATCCTATGACGAATGGGAGCAATGGGATAAGCCAAATGAGAAGAAGAATGGAAACATAAAATCTAAGTTTCATATAGATTTTGAAAAAGAACCTTATTTTGGTTATTTCAGCAATTTAACTCGGGTCTAGAGTTTAAAGACCAGGTTCTAAGATACTCCTTGAAGACTCAGTATGATGTGAAGATGGCAAAGTCTGATGCAAGCAGAATAGCGATTGTTTGTTGCGGCAAGGAGTGTAAGTTTAAGGTATATTGTTCATTTGAACCACCTATAATTAATCTGCTTGAAGATGTAAAAGAAGACAAGCAATGAGAAGAATTTCGAGAAGGTTTTTGAAAGCAAAGAAGTGTGACACTACTGTGACAGCAATCACAATGGAGATATTGGAGAAAGCAAGGGTTGCCAAAACGTTATGCTCGACAATACGCAGCAGCAAAAGCGTCTATGAAGTTAATGAGTTTGACTGTGGCTATTCTGTCAATTTATCCAGTCACCAGTGCGCTTGTCGGAAGTGGGATCTTATTGGTATACCTTGCAAACATGCTGTTTGTGTCCTAGATGATAACCAAGACGATCCAGTTAGGTATGTGGCTGAGTAATACTACACAGATGTCTTGAAAAAGACCCATGATGAAAACATTAAACCAGTGAATGGAGAAATTTTCTGGAAGAAGACCCATAAGACACCAATAACAATACCTGAATTACGGAAGTCAAGAGGTCGTTCAAAGACTAAGGACATGAGAAAGGAACCGTTTGAAGATCTACAAAATGCTAGAAACGTAACTAGACATGGATGTATTCCTTATTGTTGAGAATGTATGCAAACAAGACATAATTCAAGAGACTGGAAGAATGAAGCAATGGTTCTGGAAGGACCAAAGAACCGACGTGGTCGTCCTTGAAAGAATCCAAATGAGGTACTTACTTATTTTCGTTTAATTTGTTTCTCATTCTCTCGTTGTTGGCATACCATTTTTTTCTGGTTTTGTGTTTCAGATTCATCCCACACAACCGCCAAAACCAAGAGGAAGAAAGAAGCCTCCAGCCACAAGAAGCAGCTCTCAGCCTATACAAATCAATGTAACTGGTGAAGGTGATGTAAGTTCTAGTGCTCCTTAACCTAATCAGATCAAAACACATGTGAAGGAGGCTTCTCGGGGAAGGCCACTAAAGATAAGGAAAACTGGAAACATACCATATAGTGTTGGGACAATTTGGAGCCCTTTCACTGATCGACCATTTCAAGTGTTTGGGGATCGATTCTATGATAGATCTGACCAAGAGCATTCAGAAGCTCAAAATATACAACCCCCTCAAGACCAAAACAACGAGCCTCCTTCTGAAGGTTAAGATGATCGTCTTTGTTTACCATTGATCTTGTTGTGTTTCATCTAATTTTGTTTCCTTTTGTTTAGCTAGCTTTGTTTCCTTTTATCGGATTTTGTATGAATGAAACCAAGTTTTTATCGGCTTTTGTATGAATATTTGACAACACTATCGATCTTTGTTTTTCTTTATTTCCAGGGTTCTTTTGTTCTTTTTCTTTTACATCACTAGATTCAACTACAACAATTGATAGTAGAAACACAACACAAGTCTAAACCAAAGTCTTACCAAACACAAGTCTTACAAACTGAAGACATAACAAACATAAGACTTACAACCCATAGCATAACCAAAACATAAGTCTTAAAACTGATAGCATAAAACAAAGTAGTAGGAATCAAACAAACAACAGCAATACTTGGAAATCACCATCAAACCTCCAATTACCACAACAAAACCAAACGATAAAGCCACAAGAACATTCCTTAGAACCAAAGACCTCTCCTTTAGAATCCGCACCTCTCTACTTAAAGCTTTACTCTTCATTCTTTTCCTTCATTTTTTCCATTAATTCACTCGAGATTATCGAGTTATCACAGCCAGGAGTTGGAAGTCTTACCTTCTCCCTCACGCTTGAAAGCTCTTCTTTCTGCTCTCGAAATATGTATCTAGCTTCCAACAATGCAAGATGCTGCCATCCCTCAAGTTTCTCCACATCACGCCAACGAAAGAAGTTGCAGGAATCCCACCCATTCGCAACACGACGTCTTCTGCAACTTCAGAATCTTCGACCTGGATTCTCATGGGTCCAAGCTCAGGCAACCTTTGCTGGCTTGTTACAGTCACAATTCACACCATCGTTGGATGATGAAATTTCACTCTGCGAATTGACACTCTGAGACATTCTCCAATTCTCTATCATGTTACTATGTTTAGATTTCTTTGAGCTTCACTCTCACTAACCATAATTCCCAAACTGATTTTGGGTTCTCCTTTTTATAGTCTGAAACCAGATCTACAATGGGGTTAAAAGACATAAGTATTAACCACGTTTTATCAAAACTAAATGTCTGTGATCAATTCCGTTAACAATGTTTACTATTTCGTTAAGTTTACAGATGGTAGGACGACGGATGGCAAGTTGGATGTTTAATATGTTACAGTAATTAGTTTGGTGGTTTAAATTGTTAGTGCTATACTTTATAGGTTTAAACTGCAAACTTTTGCCAACTTCGTGATTAAAAATGTGATTTTCCCGATATTAATTGGGTATTCAAAATGAAAAACAGATTTTCTACATGTCAATAGTAGCGTGATGATTATATAAAGACTACTACATTGAAAATTTCATGTTTGTCTACGTTTACTTTTGGAAATAAGAAAATGTTCCTCCATGAGTTAGTGGAATACACTTAATATTAATTCTCTAAATTATTGACTTTCTATCAAACAAACATTTATGTCAAATTATTTGACATAAATTACAGTAATCCCAAAATCCGAAACAATTAGTAAGTAGAATTGTATTCTGAGCTTGTTACTCTTATTTCATCATACTTAGAAACAAATTTAATTTTCTTTTTTGCAGAGACCCAAATCGCTTGCTGTCCACTCTAAGGTCTACCAAGTCATGCATGCATATTCTGCGTGATTTGTTGTGCTGCTGGGTCTTGTGCATAAACTCAAACTCGTACTAATATGTCATCTGGCGTAGTTTTTTTTACACAGTGAACTATTTTACTAGCGTAGTTTTTACACGGTGAACTAAAATGTTGTGTGTTTTATCGGTGTAGTTGTTTATGATTTAAGCCTTTAACTAGTGTGTTTGGATAACGGAACTAGAGTCCTGTGTTTTTACTTGAATTATTTTTGTCATGGTGAACTAAAATGCTGTGTGTTTTTATCGCTGTAGTTGTTTTTGCTTTAACTAGCATGTTTGGATAACGATGTTTGAGACCTAACTATTGATATAACATTTTGATTAATGTTTTCGAGTAAGTCAAAATCACTACTTTATTAGAGAAATTTTAGTGTATCTTGACATAGTTAACATAGTGTATGAAAAATAGTAGGGAATTTTGCCAAAAAGGAACAAAAAATCTCACATTTTATCCCCTTAGAATTGCTTTGACGGTTTTTGTCCACTTATTACTAATTTTAATGTTGACCCCATGTTAACCCTCTAATTATATGATTAAAGTTCTTTAAAAATATAATGTAAACTAAAAACAATCATTAGTAGTAATTTTTATTAACTTAACCAAATTCTATGGGGTATATAACACTAAAAATGGTTATGGATAAAAATCTAGGGTTTGAAGACGATGAAGATCCGACGGTTTTATGCATTTGGTATTGAAATCGATCAGATCTGGGTTCTATTTGGGAAGGATGGAGAAAGGAGATTTATCTTTTGCGGTTTATGGGTTCGTTTTCTCGAAATCTCGAGATCTGGGTTTTCTTTTTCTCTAAAAATTAATATGAATTTTTCCCAATTTTAAAGGTAGTCATTATCTAAAATTGCCAAAAGTTTGTTTTGTTCTAAAGGGACATTAGCTAAGGTAAGTTATCCATTTTTAACAATTTTCCCAAGAAAGTACTATTGTGTGTACAGAGAATACTCAATACACTACAATTTCTCCAATAAAGTAGTGATTTTAATTTGACTTGTGATGAATGAACAAGAAGACAAAAATGGTTGCTAAAAACTAAATAACCACTACGCTTAAATTACCATTATGTTCTTAACCCACAATAACCAACATTTTGTGAAAACAACGCAAAATAAGAAACACCGCGAGAGCAATCTCAGCATTTTCGTTACGATCAACTAAATGAAATCAAGTCAATGAAGTTTGTAACCATTTTTTCTGATAGTTTATGTAATTAATTTAAATTTATCATAATTCGTGTAAGATTTAGTATATGTTTAATATCAATGGTGGGCCTTCAAAAAATATTTACTCTGGACATCTATATATATATATATATATATATATATATATATAATAGGATTTTCTCTCCTTTTAAAGGGACACATCATCAATTCAAGCATCATGGGTGCAACACCTGTCTTTTTTTTTCAAACGTTGCGTTCTATTTACGATTTACGGTATATGTTTACATTATAGTATTTGCCAATGTCTACTTGAGAGGCAACAAGTTGTCCCTTACCAAAGTAATTTACTCGTACCAAGGGATTTTACAAGTTCTTCTCGTGCAGCAGCAACTCGAGAGCAGAATTGATGTTTTATTCCTGTTGTGAATAAACACGAATCAACTCGAAGAAATCAAAAGAGAGCAAAACGAATTGAGACAAATACCCATTTTAGGGTTTGTATATTATTGTGAATGAATAACTTTGCAATCTCTTAAACGCATATTTATAGCGGTCTCAAAACCCAATTTCTTTTTCCCTATAAGAATACATACTTATCTATGAAAAGTAAATTTTCCTAAATATAAAAGATATATCGTACCCCCTTCCCCGCTCACCCCTAGATGCCAACCTTGATAGCACCAGCGACGAGGACTACGTCCGGCCCAGCGAATGATGAGCTTTTACTGGTGCACAGAGATTTAAGACACATCCAGATGTAACAATTCCATTTTTGTTGTGGTGTTGGGTCTATAAAGCCTTTTCTCTTTTTCTTTTGTCTAATCTCCAAAGTTCGATTAATGTCATGAACTTTCATGTATTGTTGCTATTTTTCTCTTTCAGTGAGTCTTGATTGCAAGTGTTAGCACATGGTTTAAAGTATCACATGTTAACCCCGATCAAGTGTAATATGAAGTTCTTTTCAACCCCACCGGTTCATGGCTCTCTAGCTAACCAAGTGGTTACCATGCAAATTTGTGCTTCAAATTGCATGAGAATGTGAGTCTGGAGGAAGAAACACTTCAGATTTATGACTTAAGAAGTACACCCAAACCTTTCTAGAGAAATCACCGATGAATAAAACGAAGTACCTTAATCTTCCCAATAACTGTTCTCGAGTTGGCCCCCACACATCAGAATGAGCATAGTCAATAAGACTCTTTGTCGTGTGTTGCCTCGTCTTAAAAGATACCTTGGACTGTTTTCCCATCACACATAATTTGCAAAAATCCATCTTGCAATCCTTCAACCCATCCATAAGACCTCTTCTCATGAGGTCTTTCATCCCGTGCTCGCCAATGTGACCCATACGCGTATGCCACAATGCTGTACACTCCAACTCAGAAACTGCATCTGAGGCTGCACCTACAACCATATTCCCTATCAGCCGATACACGTTTCCAGTTGTCATCTGACCCTTCATCGCCATCATAACTCCATAGAATACCTTCAATACTTCTCCATCATTGGATTTGTACTTGAAGCAGTTTCTATGAAGCGTACCTAGAGATATTAGATTCTTCTTCATGATTGGAACATGCCTGACATCAGTCAATGTCCTGATAGATCCATCGTACATCCGAAACTTAGACTTGTCCAATGCCCACAACACCACACACCGTGTCATCCGCAAGTCGAGCAGAGCCCATGTTTTCAGTCTTATACGTTTCAAACCACTCCTTGTTAGGGGTCATGTGGAATGAAGCGTCTGAATCCAATATCCAATAATCCATATGATCTCATGACGTAACAGCTAGCATGTCCAAATCAGTCGATCCTGCTGAGTCTTCATTCTTCTGAACTAAGTTTGCAAAACACGATCCGTACTTCAAGTTCTACCCTTTTTCAGGATAGTCTCTTCTATAGTGATCAGGCTTGCCACACCTATAGCATACTATTTTCTTTCCGAATTTTGACTCTGATATTTTCCTGCTAGAACCATCTTGCTGCTTCCCCCACTGCCTTCCTCTATCCTGACTGACATACAATATGTCACCTTGAGAGTTGTCAGTCATCCCAGTATTCTGCCTTCTCTTATGATGTGAGAGCAGCACAGCAGAAACCGTCTCCAACTTTATAGTCACTTTATCAATTGTTAGAACTGTCAACAACGTCTCATATTGAGGAGGTAGAGAAAACATCAAGATCATGGCTTGAACTTCTTCCTCAATCTTCACATCTATACGCGCCAGATCTCTGATGATTTGATTAAAGTTAATGAAGCGTGCAACAAGATCTCCACTCTCAAACATTTCAAACCAAACAACCTCTGTTTGAGGTACAATTTTCTAGATAACGATTTAGACATATACATCTTTTCCAACTTATATTACATCTCTTTACAAGTTGTGAGGTCCATCACCTGATGTTATAGCTGTCCTCTCTCACCCCTGCAGCTGCAAGGTAATAACCTCTTTTGAACATCACATTAAGAAATTTTGAAAACAACCATGGTCATGAAACAGTTTGGTTTTGAGACAGGGAGGTAGAGTGGTTGGTGTGTTCAGGTACAAAAACACATGGCTTATGTCTCGAGTTCCTTACAAGTGGTAAGACTGATGTGAAGACACTCATAACTAGGAATGGGACTTATTATCTGGAATCCGGATTCGATCCGAGATCCGCTCCGGATCCACTCTAAAAATAAAATATTCGGGGCGTCCGAATCCGAATCTGGATAGTAAAATCTTGGATCCGTGCAAACCGAATCTGGATGCGGATATCACAATTTTTAGGTCTGGATATCCGGATCTGGATCTGTGTTTCTAAAATATATTAATTTTTATTTTTATTAATATTATATTTGATATATTAATATTTATACATAAAAATTAGTCTTATAATATTATATCTTAATTTTCATAATATTATATATCATAAATAATATTTATAAATTGTGTAATTATGTTTAATTTATATATTATTTTAGATTTTTTGTATTTTAAATTTTTTTATTTTTTTATTTATTATTTTTATGGATCTGAATCCCAGTCTGGATATTCGCAGCTACTACAATTTCTAAACGGATATCCGAACTCCGAATATCCGAAGGACACAAATCCAAATACTAAAGTTTCGGATCTAACAAATCTGAATCCGGATACTCTAAATTTTCTGGATATCCGGATCCGGGCCACCCCTACTCATAACCCACAGATTTGGTTTCTCTCATAAAGAAGTGGAAGATGCCTTTGAAACCAGTGCTCATGGAAACAATGCTATTAAAGTTATATGTTCAATCTCTGAAAGAAACAACAAAGAAAAGAAAGTATTTACTCGGCTAAGAACATTTAAATGTTTCTGTGATAAGAGCACCCCCATTGAGAGTTCAAATGGGGGGTTCACACGGAAACCAAAAAAATAAAATAATAAAATAACAAAAATCTATGAACCCCTCTCTCCTAAAGTTCACCCGGGTGAACCCCTCTCTCCTAAGATTCACCACGTGTCGGCCCAGGATTGGTCTAGGTCTTTTTTTTTTCTTTTTTTAAAAAAAAAAAAATCAAAAAGAAACCAGAAAAATTTTAATAATAAAAAACTGATTCAACGAACCCCAAGAGGGGGTTCATTGATGTAGATGCTAAGAACGCGTCTGCGGCTTTGTTCATGTATCATTATAACTCTCGTCAATCCTTCTTGAATAGATAAATCTTTTATTATGACAAACCTGACCATACAAATGAAACTGTTACAAGGCGGACAGACTGAAGCTGGACATAACTCTCCCAGTTCTGCCTCAAAACTCCCAACATGGCATAGTCTCTCATCAGACCATGGGCCCTTGCTCAGAGAGGGAAACTCATATATAATGGTACAAGAAGGTCGTAGGAAAGAACTTTGACAAGATTTCGAACTACTTCAGGACATAGCCGTGGTTGGAGCAGTGGACCACTTCCATACTTTAACTTGACCGGTTCCATCACCCGTGAAAAATATGCCCCCTGGACCTATCTGGATCGACCGTATCTCTTGCTTTGCAAAGATCTTGCCCCTCTCCGTAAATCTAATAAATGAACACCTAAGCTTTCAGAAAACAGAGGGAAGAATTGTAGATTCAGAAAGTAAGTGCTGCGAGACTTACGATGGCAAGTCGTAGAGACGTAAAGTACTGTCATTGCAAGAGCACAACAAAACCGGCTTTGCTTCGGCATCATGTACACCACATAAAGCTAGCACTCCCTGTGACATTTTCACAAGTTGTTTAGTTACATTGCATAATAGGTTAGGACCAAAAGTAGAGGAGAAAGAAATTATACATGTTCTTCTTTGTGAGTGTACGTAACTTCCAAGTTGCCTCCTTCAACTGCAGCCCATATCTATAGAGCCCAGAAAGAAAAGAAAACTAAACACGTCAACAGGGGAAAGTTTAAAATTTCACAAGATTCTCTGATGGATATAGTTAAGGATGAACCTAACCTTGACAGTGTTATCCAATGAGCAAGACAAAAGAAACTGATCCCAGCAAATGAGAGACATAACAACTGATGTATGATCCGTGAGCGTTTGCATACATTGAAGATTATCTAGGCTCCAAACCTACAAACACATAAACCCCCAAAAACAATTAGCTCAAACAAAAGCAATGGAAGTTTTTAATACTAGAACTCACTTTAATAGATTTGTCCGTGGACCCGGAATAGAGTCTTTTTGCCCCAACATATAGGGTAACAACAGCAAGGGTGTGGCCCTTCAATGACGCAGCCGGTTCAAAGCAGCTAGTGGCAGCATTATATCTCCATGCCAATATAGAACCATCCTGCACCGAAAGTAAAGAACTTATGACTTATTTAACAAAAACAAATATAATCAAAGAGATCTTTGCAAAGAGAAACTTAGAATTTTTACCTGTGTGCCTGCAAAGAGTAGGTCAGTACCCACAACAAGAGAATACACTTGGCCAACAGGTCCACTGAGACTTTGGTCTGCATTGGTTTCGATATTCCAAGCCTGTATTATCAACAACAACACTATAAACTCAACAAGTAATAGAAGCGGATCCTTGATATTGTGACAGTCAAGGAAGACAATGCGTAAGTATAAGTCACCTTCACAAGATTTGGCATGCCAACCAATAGCCACGGACCTTCATTAATCACACAGCCAACTTCCGCACCAAGACTGAGTACGCTTGTACACTGATCCAAAGAGAAAACAATAGTAGCCCTATAAGTAAAGCTTAAAACAGTCTCCAACAGGATCAGAAATGAATTCCTCAATACAAACATGGTTCTGAAAAGGAGAGACGTGGTTTTCTAGTAAGCGAGGACACTAGAACATCAATTAGATCAGGAATCTGATGAAACAATTCTTTTCCCCACCAAGATTGAGTACTCGTGGAAATTGAAAAACAACAGTATCCACGATAAGTCAACCTAAAACAGGCTCTCACAAGATCAGAAAAAAAAAGATTCCTCTCAAATACAAAACAAGTTTCTGAAAATGAGAGTTGTGGTTTACTATTAGGGAAACGTAGTTTTCTAGCAAGAGAGGAGAGTAGGATCATCAAAATATTCGTTCCGGATCAAAAGATTCAGACCTTTCTTTTCCTAATGAATAAGCTTGGAAGTTGCATTCTATCAAACATCAATAGCACTAAGGAAGGCTCACTTTTCTAATTTGACATCTAAGAAATCAATTTCCCACCAATAGTATATAGCCAGGTTCTCAGAACATGGTCATTGTACAAATAGATTTCTCCTGTACTCTACATGTAAAACCAAAGAGTGAAACAAAGGAATGAAGACCTGTCCAGAAGCACAATCCCAGACACGAATAGTCCCATCTTTACTCCCAGTGTAAAGCTTATCAGATCCAGAAGGCAAAGCAATCCCACTCACAAGCTTCTCATGCCCATCAAGCTGAGTCAGCAGGGAGAAGCTATCTCCTTTGCTCCAACAATGCAAGTATCTACACTTATCACCGTGACTACAGTTCCCATCCACCCAATATTTGCAAACTTTCTCCGTCTTCGTCACCGTCCTGTTCCCACCGAACCTCCCCCAGGTATTACTAGAGCTCCCGTTAAACCCGGGTCCTCTCCGGTGACTCGGACCCGCAAACCCAGATTCGTCGGCGACCCTTTTGTTCGAATAACCCTGACTCGGAACTGGACCAGGTAACTCTCGGTGTAGAAACTGGCAAGGGTTCCGATTGCACCGTCCAGCTCGCCAGTAGGAACATACCTCCTGACGTGACCCCTTTGCCGCCGGACGAGTCGACCCGCCGAGTCGGTTGAAGACTCGCTTGTTGCCTCCATTCAAATCGAAATCCATGGCCTTTTTGTATTTGCCTTACTCCCTCTCTTTCTTTAGATTACAGTAAGAGAGGTATGGGTTTTATCGGAAGTTTCTTCAGAATCCGATCATGAATCTAATCAAACGATAGAATTGGAGGAAACCTCTACAAAATTTACGATACAAAATTAGGTTTTTGTGTTTTAAAAAAGCTTCCGATCTTCTTGAAGAGGACACAAGAAGTAGAGAGAATGAGTCAAGAGTTGCGTCAGGAGGTTGACGACAATTGTTAAAGTTATCATTTTACCCCTCAAGATCCTCTTTATTACAAATATACTTTCTCTTGTATGTTTGCCCGGTTTTTGGTTAAAACCGGTTATTTGCTATGAATGGCGTACTGCGATTAATTTCTATTATTTATTTTTTTTTGTAACACTGTTTTTTTTTTTAGTTGAATATAATTCTTTTTTTTTTGTAAACAGCTTTCTTAATTTAAAAAAAGAGAATAAAAAGTTTTACAAAAGTCCATAGACTCTAGTTGTGGGAACCGAAATTCACACCTGTCGATTTCCGTTAAATAAGGAAACTTAGGAAAACCCTAATTTTCCAGAGGAACCGGATATCTGCGAAAGCCAACGACAAGTAACCAAGAACGCGATTAATATGAATAAATTGAAAGATATAAAAAGAAAAACGAGATTGAGAGCAAGAAGGATTCTTATTCCGAATTCGCGTAAGAACGGTTACAACGAGAGTTGCCTTAGCTGCACGAGTCGTCAGCGAAATTCCTAGTTCTAACAATCTAAGACTAAAACCCTAGTTGAGACGCAGCTCGATAACGAAAACGGAAAATTTCCTAAATGCTAATTTTGGTGGTGAGAGCTCTGAAAATTGTGTCCCAGTTTCTGCCCTATGCTTCCTCCTTATATACTCCTCCTTAGGCGGTTTTAGTCTTTCCATTTTGCTCGAAACCGAATATTTCGGGAACTTTCCATATCTGTCGATCCTTCCTTTTCTTCTGCGGAAATCTATTATTTATCTTCAAACTTGCCTTTTATCTTCCGTCTGCGAGTAGACCGTCAAAACGTTATCGTATCTTCGGGTTTGATTTCGTTAACGTCGCGAGATGGGTTTTTATCGTGTTTTAGGACCTTTCGGGCCGTTTTACGATAAAAACCATTTTACGACTTTAACGAGACTGTTACCTGATCTGATGCCGTTTTTTTTTACGATTCTCTCAACATTTTTTATTAAAAACGCGTTTTTTATAATCTTAACGAAGAATCTCAGATAAATCATATAGTTTAGGCGATGTTCGGTGTTTTGATTAACCGTTACCGTTTTATACGATTTCTTCGAGTTCTTTTCGGGAAAACGGAGTTTTACGGTTTTTATCGTAAAACTCGAACGATAGGACGGATCGAGACGAAACGGGAGACATTTCGACCGTGATTCGGAATACGATAGTGTCGAAGGACGTATGCCTTGAATCAAGGATGTGGCTCGACGTACGGCGAGCTAGTTCAGATTGGCTAGGTCGCCATATGGCGAACTAGGCGAAAAGAACCAGTGAGGCAAAGTCAGCACCCTTAGTTCGCCGATGGGCGAACTAGACGAGCATCTCCTAATTCGCCCATCGGCGAACTAAGCCGGGCCGGCTTAGTTCGCCGATGGGCGAACTAGTCGAGTGTCTCCTAGTTCGCCGGTGGGCGAACTAGTCGTGACTAGTTCGCCGGTGGGTGAACTAGTCGTGACTAGTTCGCGTTTTACGGCTGTTTCGGTTTTTTGCGGTTTCGTAAAACGATTATTCGAGTTTTATAAAACGATTTTCGAGTTTTATAAAACGGCTTCTCGAGTTTTATAAAACGATCTTCGAGTTTTATAAAACGGCATCTCGAGTTTTATAAAATGATCTTCGAGTTTTATAAAACGATCTTCGAGTTTTATAAAACGGCTTCTCGAGTTTTATAAAACGATCTTCGAGTTTTTATAAAACGGCTTCTCGAGTTTTATAAAAAGATCTTCGAGTTTTATAAAACGGCTTCTCGAGTTTTATAAAATGATCCTCGAGTTTTATAAAACGATCTTCGAGTTTTATAAAACGGCTTCTCGAGTTTTATAAAACGATCTTCGAGTTTTATAAAACGGCTTCTCGAGTTTTATAAAACGATCTTCGAGTTTTATAAAACGGCTTCTCGAGTTTTATAAAAACATCTTCGAGTTTTATAAAACGGCTTCTCGAGTTTTATAAAACGATCCTCGAGTTTTATAAAACGATCTTCGAGTTTTATAAAACGGCTTCTCGAGTTTTATAAAACGATCTTCGAGTTTTATAAAACGGCTTCTCGAGTTTTATAAAACGATCTTCGAGTTTTATAAAACGGCTTCTCGAGTTTTATAAAAAAGATCTTCGAGTTTTATAAAACGGCTTCTCGAGTTTTATAAAACGATTCTCGAGTTTTATAAAACAATTCTTCGAGTTTTATAAAACGATTCTCGAGTTCTATAAAACGATTCTTTGAGTTTTATAAAACGATTCTCGATTTTTATAAAACGATCCTCGAGTATTATAAAACGATTCTCGAGTTTTATAAAACAATCCTCGGGTTTTACAAAACGATTCCTTTTATATTTCTGCGGGGAGTTTCGGCCGTTGATTCCGTCGTACCGATTTTGACCCCAACAGTTAGTCCCCCAGCTCGTAAGAATCTTGAGCCTTTAGCGTAAGGTTCTTGCGAGTGGTTAACCAGTTTTAGTTAAGTTAGGCGGAATTAATGGTCGGAAAGGTCCGTTGAAAGTGATCTTTCCACTCTCCAGGGAGCGGAAAGCGTTTAAGGTTAGGGCTGCGCCTTGTGAAGGCTGCCTACGTACCCTTTTGAGGGGATCAAGCCTTTCGTAGTTCGTTTCGGAGTTAAGGTTCGTATGACCCGTTTCCTAGTAAGACCTTTAGGTCTAGTTATATGTTGTGTAGGAATTATCGAGCATATTGATGTCGATGGCATGTAGACCTTTGTCGGCCTTGAGACTAGCCTCGTAGGCCGTTTGGTCTGGCCGAGCGTGGCCGTTATCGTTTTTGGACTGGCCGTGTGCGGCTCTGATTCCCTGCCGCTTTTGCGGCTTTATTAAAAATCAGTTTGCGTTTTTAGGAGTGTGTTTTTATTCGTATGAATGTAGCGGGAAGATTATGAGTTGATATTGAGGGAGGTCCGCGAGTTGTCGTCTCGCATTCCTTTTTCCCTTAGTGTATCTCCTTGTTCGTTTGCCCGTTTTAGAATGTTTAGTAAATCGAGTGAGCGTTTAGATATAGACGAAGAGACATGCCTTTAGGATCTCGATTCATGCCTTGAGACGTTAGCGACCACTGTGCTGGGTTTAGGGCAAGACCTAGGTTTACTTTTGGATTAAGGCTATGCGATGACTAGTCGGCTTTCGTTTTGCCTGTTGCGATTTTAACCTGATTCCATACCGATTTATAATCCGCGATAGGTTCTCGGCTTATATGATTCGTTTGGCTGGAACCGAGCATCTCACCGGGAACAATTTCTAAGTTGCCCGGAAGTGCTAACCAAAAGTTTCGATTTCTTTTATAGCGCTATTACCCTTGTGTCGGGTGTTCGAGAGCTATCTCTGCGAGATAACTTAAGTTTGTTTAGGACTGTTGCGAGTTTGTTGTGATCAGCAACAAACTTTTTAGGCGATAATGTTTACGTTGTTTTGGCCTTCACGAAGGATACGTACGTTAAGAAGTTTTGCGTAATTTTATAGTCGCGGACGGACCGTTAGGTCTTCCAAGAAAATGACTTTATCGAGGAAGGTATTTATGTCGAAAAACTAATCTTCGGGCGTCTGCGACGTCTCACAGTGCCGAAAGTTGGTTTTTATTTTATATGCCGCGTTTCGTGTTCGGAACGTTTGCGGGCTCGAAGATGTTGCGCAGTGTTGCGAGGGTTTTGTCTTAACCCTGCTTTGCAGGAACACTTTGGTTCGTTTGCGTATATTCGCAATTAAAACTAACATTCCTGTTTGGATGTTAGGTAGTTTTATGATTTGTGCTAGAGCAATTAGGACCGAGAGGTCGCGTAAGTTGTTTCCCCGAAACGAAGGGTTTTTCGTTACGGTGCTTTGTGANTTGTCTTAACCCTGCTTTGCAGGAACACTTTGGTTCGTTTGCGTATATTCGCAATTAAAACTAACATTCCTGTTTGGATGTTAGGTAGTTTTATGATTTGTGCTAGAGCAATTAGGACCGAGAGGTCGCGTAAGTTGTTTCCCCGAAACGAAGGGTTTTTCGTTACGGTGCTTTGTGAAGTGTTGACCTTCCGAGATTCAAACGGCTTTAGGAGTTCTGGTACGAGTGTTCTCTTATACGTCTGATTTTGTAAGCAACTTGCTTCGGGAATAGGGTGAATCGCGAGAATACAGAACTTAGCCGATTTTCGACAAGTTTGCATTATCCGTTGAATGTATTGGCTTAGCGTGAAGGTTGAGTTCAGCCGCACAGCCAAGGTCGTATTTGGTAGAGGATTAGACTACGACACTTTTGTGCTATCGAAAAGGTCGAGTCGGTTTGTAAACTTGGCATTGAAGTGAAGCACGATCGGACAATAGCCAAGTAGCGTTTGTCGAGTTTGATTTGTCAAGTATGCCCGTGGTTATTGAAAACGTTTTTCCGTTGTAGGTTAGATTTATACGATTAAAGTTTCGTATAATCTTTCCTTTGTATGGAAGTTGTTTTTTTTTTTTTTTACTCGAAGGAGACAGATCCTAAGAAGCTCGGTGCGGAGCCCGTGCGGAGTCATTTGCGGGACGGTCTCATTCTCGGATGTAATCGGGAGGAGTGAGAGCGGATGCTCGCGAACCGAAGGGCTAAAGAGTGAGATCTTTCAGATCGTGTCGCGAGGAGGTAAAGTTTAGATTGGTCGCTCAGTGCCGGATCGTATAGCTTGGTTTTCGCTATAAGGAATGTACTTTTCGCAAAACCTGTTACGTTTATTTTCCAAAGTTACTTCGTTATGACATGATCCTGACTATACGAAGGATTTCTCGCGTAAGTAACGGGTGATGAATTTAGTAAAACGGCACGACGCATTGGGTTAACAATTTTCCGCAGATTTTTCGAGAAACCTTTCCGCTTAGTTTTTGATTCTTCGGTGATAATTTTTTCGGAGTCACTCGTGGAGTTTTACCAAAATTTATTTCACCGAGGTCTAGTCGCAAAATGTTTTAGCGGGTTTCTCGGGCGGAATGAATCACATTATCAGCAATAGGATCAGTCACCGAGAAGGGAGGACGTGTTCTCTATTGCTGCTTTGTGTTCTCGATTTTTCTTTTGCCGCAAATGTTCTTGACATTATTCCGTAACTCTCTTGGTTTGACAGAAAATGAGATCAATGCTTTGATGCCTAAAGATTTCGATTCTTATACTTGTTTTATCAAGTTTGAGAAGATCTTTATGACTTCGGCAAATAATCGAGTTTCGCTCTGAAACTTCGCAGAGATTTTCTAACCGCATGATTGCGACGAGAGATGCTGTATATTCCTCGAGATTATTTCCCAGACGGTTTGGATCAGTCTTTAACACTTAGACGGTTTTTAGATTGTCGTTTGCTTTTGGAATAATTTCTACGAGGTGTTGCATCGTCCGAATATTTTTCCGCTTATTTTAGAAAGCGTTTTCTTGATGCGAGGAAAAATGTTAAGCGAAATAAGAAAGGCGAGTTTCGTTTGAAGGATTTGGATGATCGACAATCCGGGTCGATTAAAGACCATGGTGGATCGGAGATGACTTGGCGTATGCCTGATTTACGAGAACTTCTAGGAGCGAGTCGGTTTTAAGACGACGTCAGCGTCTCTAGCTCCTTCTTTCTTTTAGGAAATGAGTACGTTTGAATGAGTGGCGATCGTTTCTCGGTTGTACGAGAGATTGGATCGGTTTGCGAGTTATGCCTGAATGGTTAGAGAACGACAAATCGAGATAGACAAAAATTGCTTACGACTTAGCATGCTAGACTATCTTCTAAATTCTAAGTTCTCTAGGTTTCTTGGCAGTTTACAAGACGTTTTCGTTTCTTACCTACGAGAAATTAGAAGTCTAATAAAATTTTTGAATCGAACATACCTTAGCTTCATCGATGATTTGGGGTCGTCTATTCTTCGTTCTTCATCTTTTGACCTACCGGTCTTCGACGAATTACCAGCGAGAGTATCGGAGCGGGGAGAAGACTTAACCATCGGAGCTCGTGTTCTTGTTTCTTCGTACTGCTGGTTTTATTTGACCGACTAGGTGCGCTTTGTATATCGAAAAAATCAATCACGTGTTTATGATTGGATGTTTTCGACTTAGCGTGGCAGAGTTTCGTAAAATCGGATTAGGTTTAGAGAGTTCAGATTTCTCGTATAGTTTAGGCAACTTTGGTGTTAAGTCAACCGTTGCCGTTTTAGACGATTGATTCGAACTTATACGAAGAAACAAGTCTTTGTGGTTTTATCGTAAAATCCCGATGGAAATTCCGGTTCAGACGAAACGAGAATCAGCGCGATCAAGACTTCGAGAGAACTCGAGGATTGGTTCAGCTCGACGTAAGGCAAGTCGGGTGAACCCTTTCAGCTCCTCGTGTGGCGATCTGGATTGTAAGAACCCTTGGGGCGAAGTCAGCGTCTCTTGGGCGAGCCAGGCGCTCAGGTCAGCACGCTGTATGGCGAGCTAGCTAGCTCTACGTTCGGCGAGCTAAGACGCTTGGCGCGGGTGATCTCGATTCGTCGAGTTGACTCGTTTCCGTCGTAGAATCTCAACGGAAAGTCCGATTGAGACGAAACGAAAAGCGTCTTGATCAAGATTCGAGATGGAGATGTTTCGATCCATTGAGCTTGTCCAACTTGCCTAATGGTGAGTCGGCGAGCACAATCCCGATTCATCAAGTTATCTTGTTTTCGTGGTAAAACCTCAACGAAAACTTTGATTAAGACGAAACGAAAAGCAGTGCGATTATTGTTTAGAGTACGGTCCGGCTCACCATAGCTATGAGTTGGATTGTGCGGACCCTCGGGAAAAAGTCAGTGCCTCTGGGACGAGGTAGAAAGCCGGTCAGCTCGCCAAGATGGCAAGCTAGGTTGCTTGGCCAACTCACCGTCTTTTCGGCTGGATAGTATTGCCCGATTCTGCGAGTAGCCTAAGGTTCTTCCGCGAGCAACCTAGGGTTTTGTCGCGAATAACCTAGGGTTTTGTCGCGAATAACCTAGGGTTTTTCCGCGAGTAACATAGGGCTTTCTCCGCGAGTAACCTAGGGCTTTCTCCGTGAGTAACCTAGGGTTTTTCCATGAACAACCTAGGGTTTTTCCGCGAATAACATAGGGCTTTCTCCGCGAGTAACCTAGGGCTTTCTCCGTGAGTAACCTAGGGTTTTTCCGTGAACAACCTAGGGTATTTCCGCGAATAACCTACGGTTTTTCCGCGAGTCACCTAAGGCTTTCTCCGCGAGTAACCTAGGGTTTTTCCGCGAACAACCTAGGGTTTTGCCGCGAATAACCTACGGTTTTTCCGCGAGTCACCTAAGGCTTTCTCCGCGAGTAACCTAGGGTTTTTCCACGAACAACCTAGGGTTTTGCCGCGAATAACCTACGGTTTTTCCGCGAGTCACCTAAGGATTTTCCGCGAACAGCCTAGGGTTTTCCGCGAGTATCCTAGGATTTATTTCGCGAGTAAGTTACGGTTTGTTCCGCGGTTTCTGGGAGAGCAAGTTTTATTTTTCCGAAAGGTTCTCGGAAAACGTCTTTTGCTTAACGCGTGAGATTTATCCAACTCGGAAATAAGAAAAACACTATGGGGTTTGATAGATTTTATCGTTGCCCTTAGTGATCTGAGATAGAAATCGTGAGCTTGTTTTGTTGCTCTTTCCGTGGCGAAGAGTCGCGATTAGGTTTCCTAAATGATAATTTTGGTGGTGAGAGCTCTGAAAATCGTGTCCAAGCTTCTGCCCTATGCCTCCTCCTTATATACTCCTCCTTAGGAGGTTTTAGTCTTTCCATTTTGCTCGAAACCGAATATTTCGGGAACTTTCCATATCTGTCGATCCTTCCTTTTCTTATGCGGAAATCTTCTATTTATCTTCAAACTTGCCTTTTATCTTCCGTCTGCGAGTAGACCGTCAAAACGTTATCGTATCTTCGGGTTTGATTTCGTTAACGTCGCGAGATGGGTTTTTATCGTGTTTTAAGAACTTTCGGGCCGTTTTACGATAAAAACCGTTTGACGACTTTAACGAGACTGTTTCCTGATCCGATGCCGTTTTTTTACGATTCTCTCGACGTTTTTTATTAAAAACGCGTTTTTTATAATCTTAACGAAGAATCTTGGATAAATCGTATATTTTAGGCGATGTTTGGTGTTTTGATTAACCGTTACCGTTTTATACGATTTCTTCGAGTTCTTTTCGGGAAAACGGAGTTTTACGGTTTTTATCGTAAAACTCGAACGATAGGACGGATCGAGACGAAACGGGAGACATTTCGACCGTGATTCGGAATACGATCGTGTCGAAGGACGTATGCCTTGAATCAAGGATGTGGGAGATCGAGGCTCG
>CAKOAT010510710.1:51454-71216 GCA_932364175.1 Eruca vesicaria subsp. sativa
TGGCACCTCGAGATCACAATCATCTTCTATTATCATGTTATGTAAGAATTTAATAATATTTTATCGGATTATTTTAATAATTTTAATGGATCCGAAAATGATTTATCGGATTATTAAGCAATTATATTTGTTGTAAGTTTTATTTTATGTTATTTCTTTTGTATGGTGCTTATCTTTCATTTTCTATATGTATGATCTTCTATGTTTTATATTATATATTATGTTGTATAAAAGAGTTCATCAGATGGTTATAATATATAATTAAAAAATATTAACAATAAATTTTATAATATATATAGTAAAATAATATTAATATACTTATTTATAATAATATTTTTATTAAAGACGAGGCTGTTTATATAATTAAGAAATATTAACAGTAAATTTTCTAATATATAGTAAAATAATATTAATATACTTATCTATAATAATATTTTATTAAAAATGAGGCTATTTATATAATTAAGAAATATAACAGTAAATTTTATAATATATATAGTACTTATTTATAATAATATTTTATTAAAAATGAAACATATATAAATGTGGAGGATTATTTGATAAATAAAAAAGTTCAACTCCATTTTGGAGTAATGAGTTGGTTTACTCCATATTTGGAGTAATCATGTTTGTTACTCCATTTTGGAGTGAGTTTTGAAGTAGGGTTGGAGATGATTTTACTGCAAAATAGAGTTTGGAGTGGGTTTTGGAGTGGGGTTGGAGATGCTCTTAGAGTATCTCCAACCCACCATTTATCCATTTATTTTTTATAAGATTTTGCATTTCAACCATCTTTTATCTCTTTATTTTTTAAAGAAGGTGAATAGTGACACTTCAAATATAAAGGATCACTTTTGATCTCTTTAAATACTACTCTCTCCGTTCCACAATATAGGATGTTTTATCCAAAGCACAAGAATTAAGAAATTTAACTTTTTAAAAGATAACATCATTGATAGTATAAATTTAAAATAAATTAACCAATCATAAATGATAAACTAAAATACTATTGGTTAACCGGTTTTCTATAAAGTTAAAGTATCTTAAAAATATCAAAACATCTTATATTTTGAAACATTAATTTTTTCTAGAACATCTTACATTATGGAACGGAGGGAGTATTCACTTTTCACCTTTAGTCTTTCTATTTATATAAGTTTAATGATTATGTACATAACACTCTTTTATATTATTTTTATATTAGCATCTAACTATTATAATATTTGATTTTATAAAATTAATTTCACATATTAATAAAATAATTAAAATTATTATGCACACAAATTTATTAAAAATATAAAATAAACATATTAGTTCAGAAAAAATAATACTAAATTTAGGAAATTTTGCATAAATTAAAAAAAACATAATACAATTATACTATTTTCATCAAAATATATGCTACACAATAACATGAAATATTACACAAATTAATATAAATTACAATACTAATATTCAGGTATATTTGATCCCACACCTCTAAGATCACCAAATGTTGTCCATACACATTTGGAGTAGTCTCACCTTGTTGTTGTTGAATTCTCTTTTGTAAGATTCTTCCTTGTTCAGCTCAGATAAACTGACAAATGTTACTACGTTGATGGAGTTTAAATTTGTTAACAAGATTTTATTTTCTTCTTCCATTTCTTTTAAAGCTATTTTTTTGCTTGATTTTGTATGTGTAACTGAACCATCTCATAATTTTTTTCTCTAGCTGATGCACTTTTTTCAAGAAATTTAGGACTTTTTCATGGGAATTTGCCAAATATGACTCAAAACTTGGTTTCAAATGCAAAAGTAAACTCAAACTTGAATCAATGCAAAAGTAATCGAAAAGACTATTGAAAGTACAACCAGCTCCTTGTGAGCAAACAAAAACCCAATTTGTTTTTTTACGTTCTAACCTCCGCAACTATTCTGTTCAGACGACTTTCATGTAAGTCGTCTAGTATAGTTATTCTTAAAAATAATTTAAAAATTTTGTAAAAAAATATTTTGATAAGTGAAAATTGAAATCATGTAATTAGCATAGGTTTTAAGATATAAATTAAGACATAACAAAATTGAATTGTTTTCAACATAGATGAGTGAAAGTAGTGAGTCATGATATTCTTTGGTTTAGGTTTTGCCAACATATGTTGCAGTATTGTATGTGTTTCTTAGGGGTTAGATTTTCGAAAGCATAAATGTTTTTTTGAAAAATTTTAAATTTACCTAAGTGTGTTTACTTCTGTGTATATTAAACACTTTTTAAGTATAATTTGATTTTATAACCTGGTTAGTTAGTTAATTTAGTCAATTTAGTTTAGGATTTAGGGTTTAGGGTCTGGACGACTTACTATTAAGTCATCTGGTAAATATATTTAAGGCAGACGACTTACTAGTAAGTCGTCTGATGTATAGTATTCAACAGACGACTTACTAATAAGTCATCCAAACCGGACTGAACCTTTGATTTTACCAATTTACTTTTAAACCTAACCGAATTTTTTACCGGACATATATAAGATGTTTTTAATCACTTTTTCGCGAAATTCAGAAAACCCTAACGCAGTTTCTCTCAAAGGTGATTTCAAAGGCGATTTCAAAGGCTATTTCTGTCAAATCTCTCTAATCCATCGTTCTCACCGCCGGTTATCTCTCTGCCATTATCATCGTCGTTGTCACCACCGTTCTCACCGTCGCTTCTTCTATTTCAGATCTGAGAGGAAACCCTAGTGCCGTTTCTCTGTAAACTCTAGCTCCGTTTCTCTTAGAGGCGTTTCGTTGAACTCCACCACCGGTAAGTTATATCTCTTACTGTCGAGTGATTGATTAAGGAAAAGAAGAACATAAAACATCGTTCTCACCGTCGTTCTCATCGCGCTTCTATTTTCATAATTAAGTCGTCTGGAAAGTGTTCCAGGTGGAAAACTTTCAGACGACATATAAGTCTTTCAACTGGAAGACTTGCCATACGACTTAATTATAAGCCATCTGGAAAGTCTTCCAAACTTATAATTAAAATGTTATACTGGATGGTTGTGTGTTTGAGATGGTTGTATTTGCTTGTTTTGCAGAAAAATGGATATTCTAGAACTCCCCCGTAGGATACATACAGTAGGGCAAGAACCCCCCCCCCCCCAGAGCTGAAAGAGTCTAAGTTGGGAGTTTTCATCAAGTTCCATCAGCTGGAATTTGATTGAGCTTCAAGGCTAGTTCACTACATGCTCGGTTTCCAGCTCGACATAAAGAAGAAGTATGAGCTGTGGAGTCTCGTTGGTCTACAACCTTTGAGGTTTTCACCAAACTGTGTTGTTACAAAGGAGTTGGCTTCTTTCTGGGAGTTGTTGGGAGTTCATGTCGAAGCTGGGCCAACTACTCAACAGATAATAGCATCATTTGAGAGAGGCAAAGGTTGGTCTCAGGATGATCGCAAGCGGCTCGGGTACCTTGCCATCTTCACTAGATACATTGAAGGGAGAAAGTTTTCAACCCCTACACGGGTTAGTCTGGCAAGGCTAGTGATGGAGTTAGAACGGTTTGAGAATTATCCATGGGGGAGAGTCACGTTTAAGGTGCTGATGGACTCTGTGAAGGGCAAAGATATTTTGCGCTGTTAAACTATTGATGGGTTTATACAATCTCTCCAAGTCAGGGTGTACACAACTCTACCGGAATTAGGTGCTAATTATGGTAATCCCATACAAAACAAACCGTCTCCACTGATACTAGCTTATAATTAAGTCGTGCGAGAAGACTTTCTAGACGACTTAATCGGTCAAATATCTAAGTTTATATCTTCTATTTACTGCAGAGTAGAGTAATGAACTTTGTTGAGAAGGACCCGGCCACGGAGAACATAATTAAACTCATGTATAATCAGAGACCATGGAAGTGGAGCATGGATTGCTCGGAAGTCACCAGTACTTGGGTCAATACAAAGCCGGCAGCGAAGAAAGCGATAGTTCTGGTGAAGGATGACGAAGACAGTCCAAGAACTCTTAAGAAAGCTCGTAAAGAGCGTAGTGAAGATCCACCTGAAAAAGGAAGAGGAAGAGGCACATGAAGATGTTCCTACAGAGGCTCGTCCAGAGGTGAGTACCACTGTTGGTGGACTGACCAAAGAGGATATTGAAAGAATGTTGAAGGATTCTATGAAGGACATACTCGATTCCATGAGTCAAGGTTTTGGGACGTGCCTTACGGAGATCAAGTATCTGTCTGAAAGGGTGGAAGCTATGGAGAAGATCGTTGGTATCACCAAAAAAAGGAAAGGGGCATCATCTCAAAACACTAGCTCTCAACCTAAAACGCACGAACCCAGGGTTAGTAAATCATCCTCTCGCAACAAGAAATTGACTAGACAAAGTCTTAAGAATAAGAACTGAAAATTGAATTTGCTTTGTTTCTTGTATGAAAGAGCATGTGTGCTTTGTTTATAGTGTGCTTGTTTTGGTTTTATTTATAGATTTTGTATATGGATTTTTTTCATGTTTGAAATGGATCTTTGGTTATTATTGTTTTAAATGGATCTTTGGTTAATATTGCAAAGTGAAAGTGTTAATGGGGTGAACGCGGGAAGGAGAAGCTTTCTGGGCGGTAAAGCAAAATATTTTTCCGCAGGTGCTACTTCTTCGAAAGAGATGAGTATACTTCTGAGCCAGGCCGGGGATAAACTTCCTGAATCGAACCTTTCTCCAGAATCGAGCCTTGTTCTATTGGAGAAACAAGTACCCACTATTTCAGATTTAGCGCACGAGGATGCTAAATATCAGGAAAAGAGGGGAAACGCTTTGGCAAAAATTGCTGCCTCACAGCAATCTCCTTATACGGCAAACAACACGGCCAAAGTGATCATTCCAAACAAAAAGCAAGCTCCAAGCTATAATCCGTTTGGACCACTTAACAGGAACAAGTAGAAAGAGCTCGTTGAGTGGTTGAAAACTGATCCGTAAGTGATTACTTTTCAACATTATAGCTTGCTTTAGTCTACAAAACTGATTGCTTTTCAAAATTTTGTGTTTGTAGTGAGTATAACAAACCTCTCGACAAAAAATCACCTACAGCACCAACTAAGTGATATCACACCCTCCGGAACTCCTTATCTTGGCTATAAGACTGTGTAAGTCTTCTGCTATGACTTATATCTTCTACCAGTAAGTCGTCTGGAAAGTATTCTACGTAGACAACTTATCAGCCGACTTACCATCAATTCGTCTGATAAGTCTTCTTTGTGGACGGCTTACCCGACGACTTAGTAAGTCATCTGATAAGTCTTCTTTGTAGACGACTTATCAGAAGACTTACTAGTAAGATCAATGATAAGTCTTCTACGTAGAATACTTACCAGACGACTTAATGGTAAGTCGTCTAGTAAGTTGTTTGATATCTTCTGACTTGTATTATTTTAAATGCAGCATATTGATGCTTGGATTAATGTGCAGAGGAAGAGGTACGCTGTTAAGCCACAAGATTTCAGGAGCGAGAGGATGTGCTTCCTTGATCATCTCTTTTCTCAGCAAGAGAGATTCAACTACTTCAATTTTAAGGAATCAGAGTGTGATCACAACGGTTTAGGAAGAAGACTCCCTGGTGGAGCGTTTAATTATTATTCAGGCGCTATACCATCATTTTGCCAGTCGAACAAGATGTGTGTGGGGGGGGGGGGTGGATATAGTTGATATCTATGCGCCAGTGAACTACAACGACTGTCATTGGATTGCTATGTGGATATCAATCCCTGAGAGAGACATAGTCGTCTGGGACAGCATTTATTCTGCTATCTTTGAAGAAGAACTCATTGTGGTAATGGAACCTTTTCTCTACATGATCCCTTATCTACTTGTTGAGTGCAATACCTCTGATGAACTGTGTGCCAAATACTCCCTGGAGCCATTCACATTTAAACGTGAACCCAATATACCTCAGGCCGAGCTGGTGATTGTGGCGTCTACGCTTTAAAATACATTGAATGTCATGCTCTTGGGATGCCATTTAATCCAAAAGACTTTGTTAAGGCCAACACCAACGTGAAGGCTATTAGGGATAAAATCGCGGTGGATATATTTAAAGAGCTCCCTAGCCAGCATGAGAAAGAAAACAAGGATAATTTTGAGAACATAGGTGCTTATGATGGGTGATAGATTAGGCTGATGTTTGTATGTTTGTATTTAAACTTAATTAGGCTGATGTTCAGGCTGATGTTTGTATATTTTGTTTGTTTGTTGTAACCTTCTTTTTTTTTTTGCATAGAACACTTACAGTTAAGTCGTCTGGAATGTTGGACGATTTAACTGTAAGTCTGTGCAGTGATCTTTCGGAACCTCCTTAAATTTGGTAGTGCAAATTCATAACACAATTCATATGACTTAATTATTAGTCGTCTGAGAAGTCTAACACAAATTCATAACACATACTCATGAAGTCTGGACGACTTAGTAGAAGACTTATAATTTAGTCATCTGAAAAGTCTTCCAGCTACTTAAATCTATTGATAGAATCAAGTTCTATAGCCGTGATAGAATCGGAATTTGCTAAGGAGATTTACTCGAGATATGATGGCAGATGCGAATATCCATCTTCTGCTGATCCTCTCACCAATGTTTGTGCATATAAAAGTGCTCTGTATGAAGTGGTCTAATCAAGCGTCATGCCAAACATGTTCTTCATTGCATTAGTGATATGCTGCAGAGTCAACATGTACAGTTTCTCCGCTGAGCGATTCGGTCTCCCACTGAGGATGTATGTGTTTCCACATACTTTTTTACCCAATACGTGTTTGTCCCATGTTTCACACTCGCTCTGAATCTTCCATCCACAACCACTAACCCGACATGTTGCCACAAGGAGAGTTTTTGTTGACTTGTATATTCTGAAGGAGAACTTACGCCTCACTGCTGTCAATCGCAGCTCTGAAAGCAATGCATTCTTGCTAACAAAACTATGGTTGAAATAGATATTGTTACCATTCGATCTTCCTCCTTCAATAAAATATGTCTTTGTGAAATCTTCAAAACACATATCATCATCTTTTTCCTCATCCTCATCTTTGACCTTTCCATAAACATTGTAATCCTCACCATTCTCGTCTGCTTCGGCAACAATAGAGATATCATCATCCTCCTCCCCATCATCCTTCTCCCCATCATCCTCCTCCCCATCATGATTTTCATCTTTAACCAAATCATCATCATCATTTTCAAAACATTCATCAGCTTCATCAACTTCATCAGCTTTTTCCCTTTCCTCTGAAACCATTTCCACCTTGATACGGCTTGATACACAAAGCCGTACTCCATGCGCTTTGGTTATCTCGAGCAAGTTTCAAACTGGTCTATCACTTGTAACATGAATAGGAGGGATGTCTGGATCCATCTGTTGAATCATTTCTGCTGGTAGTGAGTAGGTTATCTCCAATCTTCCTAGACCATCATGTCGTTGCATGAAATAGTTGTCATGTTGTTTAACAGCATCAACAATGCGAAGAAAAAGCCTTTTCGACATTCAAAATCGGCGATGGAATTCTCTTTCACCATACACAGGATTGTCAGAGAAGTAATCATTGAACAAATTTTGTTGGGCATTTTCCCTATCATGGTGTATAACTGTGTGACCAGGGATAGACCCTCAAAAACTTACATGATCGTTTTCGTGAATGATTTGGTGAAGAAGCCGGTTGTTGTTGAGGAACAAATTTATAGCAATATTTTATTCTCTACCATTGCTTCGATGTCATTTATCAAAAATTCATCAAACTCAGATGAGTCTAAAGAAGAAGAAGAAGAATTGTATGAAAAAGATGGACCTCCAATATTAAAATTCATTTTTGCACTACAAGAAAACGAGCCTATAGCGACCCCACAATTCGTCGTTAATCAGTCGTAATAGGGCTATTACGACTAACTAACGACGAAGTGTGATTGGTCGTTAGGCGCTAGTCGTAATAGAAAAATGGTTGTAGATTGGTCGTAAATTACGATTACACGCGCTAGTCATACATTAGTCGTAACGTTACGACCAACGCGTTGGTCGTAACATAAACGTAACGACTGTAGTCTTAAAGGTGTAGTAAATGCTTTCGTAGTTAATTAGACGTAAATAATTCGTAGTTCATTGGTCGTAAATAGGAGGAGTTAAGTAGTCGTAAATATTAGTAGTTCATTAGTCGTAAAGATTTTGTAGTTCATTGGTCATAAATAATCTGTAGTATTATTAATATATAATAAATTATTTTTTTAAATTAATTTTTATTTAAATTTGATATAAAAGAGAAATATTAAATCAACCTTTATAAAAACATAATATATATAATATAACCGAAAACATATAATATCAATAATATATCCATATAATATCCAAATTAAATAAAACCGAAAAAAACTATGCATTAAGATTGATGTCGTCGAAGAGACCGGACTGGTCGGCACGTCGCTCTAAATCCGCCTGCTCTTCCGGAGTTGGCTCAACATCAGTGGGGTTTAAGCTCAGTCGTAGAGCCTCCCATGCAGAGACAACAGTCGGGCCGGGTTCGAGTTCTGCATCATCAGATCGAGCAAATTTGCCATAGCCTTAAATTTGTCATTGTGCTCGTGGATGACTTTGTTGGCAGCTTCCAAATCAGTCCGAAGAGAGGAGTCTTCATCTATTCTCGCAGCATGCTCAGCTCTTGCTCTCGAAATATCGTTCACAGACCCGATCCCAACTATACGTCCCCTTTTCTTCGGGGCAACCTTCAATTGATCATAAAAATTTTATTTAATTAATACATATGTGAAAATTAAATATGTATATAAACAAAAAAAATTTCCTGCTCGATGGTGGAAAGATGGACCGGTGCAACTCCCGGATTTTGTTGCGACAGCTGAGTCTGAACCTCCTCGATCCTAGCCTCTACGTCGTTGTAGATCTTCTCTGCTCGAGGATGCGAGAAAGTGCCATCGAAATGCTGGTGTGTCATCTTGTAAAGGCGGGCGAGAGATGGTGGTGCTCCTTCTTTGGCAGCCTATATTAAAAACAAATTAATTAAATTAATTTGTATGTTAAGTAAGTTAATAAGAACTAAGAAGATCAAATATTTACAATTTGTAGTGCCCTCTTAGCATGTGGAGTCTGCCCAGAAGTATGAGGCACCGGCGGGTTACCCTCAGCATCAGGGGTCATCCGGACGGCAGAGTACTTGGCAGACTTATCTTGTGATTCAGGCAACATCCAAGAAGCCTTCAAGCCTCTCCAAACGTCATCGCTGAGGTTGCTCTTCTTTGTGTGATCCTGTTTTTGCCTCCAGTTCTCCTTCCAATCGCCAACGATGTTCTTTAGATGAGCAGCCGCCCTTTTGTTGAACCCTTCCTTGACCTCTTCGTTGACACCAGACCTGATGATCTCTCCAACGCTACCTCCCAAATCATTGTCGGTATCAAACCTATAAATTTTTTGAAAATAAATATTAATTAATTGTTACATATATAAAATTAGAATCACAACTCCGTAACGATCTTTACGTTTATATGTACGTAAATCTCTTACTACTTGTGATCCCAGTATCTCTCTTCTCTCTTTTTTCAAAGATTTATTAAATCTTTTTCTAATTTATATAAAACGTTGTAATATTTGGAAAAAAGAGAAGAAAGACACTGGAATCACAAGTCGGTAATGAGATCTACATTAATACGTAAATCTCTTTATACTGTTGATCCCATCATCTTTTTCCCTTTTTCAAATATTTATTAATTTTTTTACAAATTTTAGAAAGGGGTCGGGGTGTATATATAGGAAACATTACGACCAATTAACCACTAAGGTTTACGTCGATGTACCCGCGTAATTACGACCAATTCACTTCGGTTGCCCTTTGTAATCGTAATGTGGTCGTACTTTACGACCAACGTTTGGTCGATGTATTTTGGTCGTAATAGTACGACCAATTTACGTTGACTTGTCTTTGCTGTCGTAACTTGGTTGTAACTTTACCTCTAATTTACGACTACACGTTTTAGTCGTAATGTAGAAGTAAATTTGATGTAAAATTATGACCACATGTCTGTGGTCGTAATTGGTAGTCGCTAATGGCTCGTTCTCTTGTAGTGTTGGTAAGGGAAATATGATAATTTCATCTACACCATTCAACATATTTATACACACAAAAGAACATATAGGAATTTAAATGAATGAACGTAAATAAATTTCATTGCTTCTATGAATATAGTTGGAGGTTGGAGGTTGGATATGGTTGGAGGTTGGATGGGAAAAATGACAAACATTCAATCTAATGATTGTTTGGATATAAAATTTATTGAATGGTATAGACCAACTATGAGAATTTTTTTTTATCTTATTTATTGTTTATATCCGTGCGTATATATATTTATTATCTATTTAAAATGTATGTTTCTTGTTTCTTTATAAAATTTTAGTGATTATAATTAATTATTAATAATATTAAGTAATAAAATGTAATATGTAAATAAATGTTTTAAAGAGTACCATTGGAGAACTAACTTTTTATCCCTTTATTTTATGTGAGTCTCTCCTTTAAAATAAAGTGACTGGTTGGAGATGCTCTTATGGATCTTTTTGGTATCTAGTCAACTAGTATACTATACATACGTGTACGGGTCTAGTTGAGTCCTTTCGTTAAGGCTGGAATAGACTTTGACACTGAGCATTTCAGATATAGTTTACTTTACGAGACGTACATCCGGATTTTAAACCGTTAAAATTGGTTTGGTTGGGTTTGGTTTGATTTGGGTAGGGTAAGAAAGCAATTCTATTGTTTCTCTTGCATTTGAGGGTTAAAGATTTGTTGTATTTTGACCATTCACAGCCACTCGAGGGTTAAGGAGTTGATTGGTAAATGATGTAGATGTTTTAAACAGCCATTGTTTTTATTTAAACTTTTTTTTTAAGTAATCAAGTTTTAGTTTTAAAAATTAAAGATATCGTAAAAAATAAAAAAAATGAACAGCTATAATTTTTCTATAGCTTTTATTTAGTATTTTGTCCATATAGATGTAGAGTTACATGTTTGGTTTGTAGAGTATTCTTAGAATCTGTTTAAATTGATGAAAACAAAATTAATACTTTGAAGTTATATCTACAACAAAATAATTAAAGTCAAAGCAAAAGAACTCACATCTAATTTCTAAAACAAAAAACTAAAGTTATAACACCAACCAACTAATGTTTTAGCCTTGCATGGCCTGAAATAAAGTTTTCTTTTTTTTCTGCGTAAATTTGGGTCACTAATTAATATTTTAGAATAGCAAAAGCATAAAAAAATATAATTAATTTACACATGTCAACATTAGGGAGGACTTTTATGAGGCCACCAGAAATTTCTCTCAAGCAAAACTCTTCTCGGTCCAAATCACTATTTCAATCCTGACGATATCTTTCTTTTCTGACTTTACAATATCTAAATATTTGCTCTCAAACAAGAAGATACGAATTAGAGATGGAAGCAATGAGAGATATTTGGAAGGTTTTACAAGATTTGAAGACTAGAGCGGATGGATCCACATGTAAAGTGCATGCATATGCATAGGAAAAATATGTGAAGGATCATAAGATCTGTCTCGTAGCGAATGGAGTAAACCCAGACCATCAAAATCCAATAGCAATCAAAGTTAACTTACCTAAAATTTGGAGTTTAGACGAGAAGCTTGAGGGTAAGGTGAAAGATGAAGGTAATGTTAAATTTTACGTTGAATTGGAGCATCAGATCCTGACAGTGCTTGAGAAGGCCTCGTATACCTATCAAAGATGGATTGTAGCTCTGACAAAGAAGTAACATGAGCTACCCTAACTTTCTGAAGCATATCCCTTTTTGTGTAAGGATTTATGGACTTCCTAACGATTATCATAGAAATGGTTTAATTGGAGAGCATACACTACAAAAAAAAAAAAAAATTTGCTATTACATGATTAGTTGCAAATTTTGTAAATTAGCTACTTAAGACTATTTTTGTAATTTAGCTATTTAAGAGTCGAAAAAACTTGGTCGTAAAAGCTTGGAGTTGGAAAATTGTGGGAATTGAGCGACATATATCAATATATGCAACTACGACTTTATTAATAGCTTTATTTATACCTAATTTATTCAACTGCGACATATATCAATATATGCAACTGCAACTACGACTATCAATTGAGCGACATATATCAATATATGCAACTACGACTTTATTCATACCTAATTTATGCGACATATATCAATATATGCAACTACAACTACGACTATCAATTGAGTGACATATATCAATATATGCAACTACAACTTTATTCATACCTTTTTGACTAATGAACAACGTCATAACTAATCACAAAATAGTCTTTTTCTGAACAACACAAAATTTGTAAATAATTTGAGAGACAGATTTGTAATAGTTAGACAGTTACAAGTTAGTCGTAAAAATTAGTGATTAATATATAGTCACAAGTTGATCACAAAATATTGTGACTACAAAATGACCAACTTATACAGTCAGAAACCAAAAACAATTGTAACTAATAAGACACTACCAATTTAAATTGTTTCAGTTACATTTTTCAATATTTAAAATTTAAACTTTAGGAATTAAAATTTAAAATTATATAATAATCTTATATATAAGAAAAAATAAAATTTACATATCAAAGGTAATGTCAGTGAACTATTAGTAGTCTCAGAGGTCTTAGTAGTTGTGTGATCATACATCATAGTAGATAGACCATTTGATCCATAAACGTTGAGACCTTGAGCTGTAGTCGGTAGAGAGAGTTGACAAGCATCTCCAAATTGGTGATCGAGTCCAGTTTGTTGCACTACCATAAGTGGGAGGCTCAGCATCGAACTAGCATGCTCAGCATCATAGTGCATGCTTTTTAATCTTGTGTTGGCCAGTATTTTTCTGTTCTTGCAATTCCTCAAATATAGAACGTATGCTTCCTTCTTCCTCTAAATAAAAAACAAAACAAAAACAAAGTTATGTTTTGTTCTCTTGCAACTAAAGATTATAAGTAGATGATTATTCATATACAGTCAAATGATTTAAGAAAATTTATTAAACATTACACAACTATTGGGATCAATCATCTTCCTTCTTTCCCTACAAAATCGTAAGAAGTCACTGATGATCAAAGAAAAACAAAAAAAAAGATGATTAGGCAAAAGAAAAAAAAACTCTACCAAAACAAATGGATTAATATAAGAGTTTTGAAGCAAGTAAATGAACCAAACTCAACTAAAACATAGAGGATTATCATGATAAGGAGTAATAATAATCAACCAAAATATCTTGATAAGTTCTAAAGCTCAACCAAACGCAACCAAAACTATGGCTAGTTTGTTAAAACAAAGATGAAAATTAAAGAGACCGCAAAATCGAGTTCCATGAATCAAAATTATAAGCTACAAACAAGAAAAACAGAATTCCACAAAACTAAAGACACCAAACAATCATAAATCGGACACATTTGCGTAAAAATCAACCATTTCACTTTTACCAGTACATTTATCATTAAACAATTGTAAAATTGTTCCTATATTTTTCAATTGGTTTACGACAAAACATCAAACTCGTCATAGATTCGTTGTCAAGTAACAAGTATTTTACGATAAAAGAGTTTTCTCGTAAATTTACATGTACTTTATGACGAATTATTTAATAATATACTCTTTAACTCCTTGTAAATTTACTACGACCGCTATTCTCATAAATGTTTTTCGATATGCACATATTTTTTTGTAGTCTAATGACCAACTGAAACATTAAACTACAAACTGAACTCCTTCAACTAAACCATGACAGATCAAAACATAATAGAAACTAGACTTATTATTTTATGAGTAGCCAAAACTATTGCAAGACACAAAGAAAGAGAGCAAGAAATGTAGAAGTTCTTCATGAGGAACATGAAACTTTATCTGAACCACTCGTTCATGATGACCACAAACATCCAATAAAAAAAATAAAGACGAAAATCATGAAGACCCGACACCTAGGAGAATTCACTACTCAACCACACCTTTATCCAGACGCCTCAAAGCCTCATATAATCCTTCACCACAAAGAAGCTACCTAGAAAAACCAAAGATGAAGGACAAACCCAAAGATAGACTTATCGAAGGACATGAAGACTCTTCTGAACCTGGGAGATGGAAGGTTACCTGAAACCAACATTTTCTTCTCAGCAAACCTACAGCTAATCTCCACATACCACTACTGTTTTGCTATACCGATTCTAGAACAAAGAAAAACTACACCCATATCTGAATTTTACGACAGATCATTCGATATCAATCTCATAAGATTAGCAAAGAACCCACAAACTAAATGAAACCCTAAAATGAACAACTACAAAGGTGGGCGAGAATCGGAGATTCATTATAGGATAGATACCGCACAACCAGAAGAAGCATATGACACATGCTTTTCAGTACAAGGCCAACAACAAGACAAGTTGATATAAGAATCAACGGAAAATCAAACTCTGATGCTGGCGGAAAACAACCACCACACACCATCATCTAAGAAAGACCCGTCTTTAGTCACTGAATTCTAAAATAAAACTTCATGCGCCTCCACGCTCCTCCATGCCGAGACTTTCACATCTATCAAACATGTCGGATCCTCACCAGAACATCAAGAGCACACAGAAACAGAGCAACGAAATTCAACTAGACAAAGTTATGGATTTTCCCTAATGCTATTACTTAATTTAACAAATTTAGACCAATTTAAATAGATTTAATTTTGTTGCTTTATTTTAAATTTGTTGAAATTGATCTAAATCTATTTAAATTGGTCTAAATTTGTTAAATTAAGTAATAGCATTAGTGCAAATCCACAAATTTGTCTAATTTTTTTTCTTGGAATATGTCATTTATATATTCATCAAATAATTTTAATTAGACTAAAAACTTAAATATCACATGTAAATGTAATAAATATATAAAATAAATTGATAATTTGTGAATGCCTAGGCCCCACCCAAACCCCAGATAATCTAATCATGTACAAAGCATTTATTACCTAGTGATTTCTTGAACACTATTTTTGTAGCTGTTTAACTGTATTTATTCAGCTCAACTCATTGTATAGGTTCTACGGTTATTACTCAGCTCTGCACATTGGTTTGAAACATCCACAAAACCAACTTACGAGCTCGGCAGGACTTAATCAGTCCACTTGACTTGGTTCAGTCGGTTCAAGTAGAGCGTAAATGATCCACTTAGCTTGGTCCATTTAGCTAGTAAGACTTAATCAACCAGACAACTCAGTTCGGTGGAGTTGTATTCAGTGGCGAACGTACGCAGGGGGTAGAGGGGGCAACTGCCACCACAAAAAAAATCCCAAAAAAAAATTTATTAAGATTTTCTCTAGTTTAAAAAAAAAATACAACCATAATTTTGATGTTGCCCCCACAGGCCAGAGCCCATTCAGTTTGCTAGTTAAAGCCCATTTTTAGAAACATCTTTATTTTTATACCAAATTGACATAATTATTCTAATTACTAAAGTTACTAACTAATTTCCAAAATAAAAACCCTAATCAAGTTTGTTGTTCGTGTGTTCTCGTCGTCTACCGTTCTCCATCCGTTCTCGAACAAAGGTATTTTTTTGTCTTTGTTTATTTTATTAATGTTTCATAGTTAATAGTTTATTCTAATAGTATAAAGAAAAGCAACCTCAGACTTATAATTATATAAACTAAACCTTTTCAATTCTACTGCTTTTTAGATAAACCGTACCTTTGAGAAATTTTGAAAGTGGAGTGGTTGACTTGTTTTCTCTTATGTGATGATGATATAAAATATTATAAAGTTTTTGGTCAATTTTTCTATTGTATTTTTAATGCAGTTTTTTTCTTTAACAGAAAAAAATCAATGGAAAGATACTACAAAAAAATATCTTCTTCAGGACCTAAAATCAATGTCGACGATTTGTCACCTAAACCTGATGAAAGGAGAGAGAAAAGAAAATCGCCTCCAATACATGAAGCTATCGATGATTTACCATCTGACCCTGGTGAAAGGAAAGACATAATGGATTACCCTGCAAATCAAAGAGACGAGATTAGACGTAGATATCTCACTAAAGGTCCATGTCAACCCTATGGTCATAAATTCAAACAAGTATCGAAAGGAAGTGAAACGAGGCGATTCAATCCAGCTTGGTTTGATCAATATGGTAGTTGGCTAGAGTATAGCATATCTAAAGAAAGTGCATTTTGCTTATATTGCTACTTATTTAAAGATGAGGTACGAAAGCAAGGTGGAGGTGATGCTTTTGTGAAAGAAGGGTTTAAAAGTTGGAAGAAGCCAGAGAGATTGCTTACTCATATGGGTAAACCACCCAACAGTTGTCACATTATTGCTGCTCAGAAATGTGAAGATTTGATGAATCAAAATCAGACTATAGTACATGCTCTGTTTAAGCAAGATGATAAGGTGAAAAATGAGTATCGTATTCGCTTAAATGCTTCGATTGATGCTTCAAGATTCTTGCTACGACAAGGATTACCTTTTCGTGGTCATGGTGAGAAAGAGGATGATGTGAATAAAGGGAATTTCTTGGAGCTTCTGAAATATACAGGAGAACAGAATAATGCTATAAGTAAGATTATTCTGAAAAATGCTCCAGGAAACAATCAGATGATTTCTTCCAAGATTCAAAAAGATATTGTCAATTCCTTTGCAGAAGAAGTACGAGAAGCTATTTTAAAAGAAATTGGTCATGGTGTGTTTGGTTTGCTGGTTGATGAGTCTGCTGATGTTTCTCATAAAGAGCAGATGGGTGTTGTTTTTCGGTTTGTAGATGAAAGGGGAGCAATCAAAGAGCGATTTATTGGAGTTGTTCATGTAAAAGAAACGTCTTCATTAGCTCTGAAGTCTGCTATAGATGATTTGTTTGCTAGATATGGGATGAGCATTACAAAGGTGCGAGGACAAGGTTATGATGGAGCTAGTAATATGAGGGGTGAGTTTAATGGATTGAGATCATTGGTTGCTAGAGAAAGCAGTTCAGCATATTATGTTCACTGTTTTGCTCATCAGCTTCAACTGGTTGTGGTGGCTGTTGCAAAAAAAACACTTTGATATTGCTGATTTTTTTGATATGATTTCTACATTGTTGAATGTTGTTGGGGCTTCTTGTAAACGACAAGATAAGTTTCGAGAAATTCAACGTGAGGATTTAGAAAAAAGAATCAAGAGTGGTGATGTTAAGACTGGGACAGGACAAAATCAGGAACGTTCTTTATCAAGACCTGCAACTACTCGCTGGGGTTCTCATCACAAAACACTGTTGAGGTTGGAAGAATTGTTTTCTACTACCATTAAAGTTCTTGAGTATGTCCAAGATGAAGGTTGGGAAGACTCACAGAAACGTCAAGCATGTGGTCTTCTCAAATATTTTCACACATTTGACTGTGTGTTCTATTTGCATCTTATGTTACTCATTTTGGGGCTTACTGCGAATTTGTCATTGACTTTGCAACAGAAAAATCAAGATATTTTGAATGCCATGTCACTGGTAGAATCCACTAAACGAGAGTTACAGAAGCTTAGAGATGATGGATGGGATTTGCTTATGGCTAAAGTTGCTTCAATCTGTAAGAAACACAATGTTGAAATGCTCAGCATGGAAGAAGATTTTGTTGATCTTAGGTATCCAAGAAAGAGAACCAACATAAGTAATATGCATCATTATAAGGTCAATTGCTTCTGCACGGTTCTTGATTTGCAGATTCAAGAGTTCAACGATCGTTTTACAGAGGTAACCACTGATCTACTTATATGTATGGCTGCTTTAAGCCCGATTGATTCATTCCATGGGTTTGACAAAGAGAAGCTGGTGCGATTAGCTAAGTTATATCCAGATGATTTTAGCTATGGTGAGCTTTTGTCTCTAGAGCAACAACTTGATATCTACATCGACAATATACGCAGAGACGAAAGATTTAAGAGTGTGGAAAATCTTGGATATTTTTCATGTTTGATGGTGAAAACTCAAAAGCGTCTTGCGCATCCCTTGGTTTATAGACTTTTAAAGTTAGTTCTAACTTTACCAGTTGCCATCGCAAGTGTTGAAAGATGTTTTTCAGCAATGAAGCTAGTGAAGACAGATGCACGTAACCGAATAGGAGATCAGTTTTTGAGTGATTGTATGGTTTGCTTTATTGAAAAAGAGTTATTTGACTCGATTTCAAATGAGAAAGTGATAAAAAAAATTCAAATGATGAGTGAACGTAGAATTATTTTGTAAAAATTATTTTTTTTATTTCCTAAATTTTTTTATAAAATATTATTTTCTAATTTTATTTAATTATATTTTATGTTTTGCCCCCACAATTTTTATTTTCTAGATCCACCACTGGTTGCATTGCAATATCACAAACATAGCATGACACATGTACACAACAATTTAATTTTGCTTCTAGAAGTTGATACTTTTGTTTCCTAAAACAAACATTTCTCTCTATAGAGGCATCATCAACAATTGACCAGCAAAAACAAAACAAAAAAACACCATAAACAACTTAGCGAACTTTTATACACAAAAAAACACAACATACCAAATATTTTTAATTCTGTGACTATATTTGCCTCATATAAACCATAAGTCTTTTTTTTTTGTAAAATAAAATCATAAGTCTAAAAGGAAAAAGTAGAAAAAAACAATCACAGAGCTATTCGGCATGCAACATATTAGATCTTAATAACCTATTTTGATTGACAACAACGACCCAAAAAGCCAAAAAAAAAAAAGAAACAAACAAAAGAAAAATCTCATCGGACCTGAAAAAAATAGGAGAGAAAAAGAAAAAGACAGCTTAGATGGAATCATTTGTAACTCCAGAGAGTATCTCCTTCATGATTCTCCGGCGAATCATCCATCGTCGGATTTATCATTCTCGGTGGGCTCATCAGCATCCCTTCCGCCATCTCCGTCAACAAATTTGGCATATCCAACATCGCTTCCTCGTCCATAAACTCCAACGGAGAAGACATTGCTATTTGCTCCTCCTCCTGTCCGGGTTGACTCAGATCCATTACCTGCTCAACTCCACCCGGGTCCGGCTGCTTCATCTTGGCAGCTCTCGCGGCGGCAGCTCTTATATCCGCAGCAGAGTTCGAGGCCGGAGCCACATAAGTCAAAGCCAAACCGGGAAAATTCAAAACGGCATCGGGGCCTTTCAGAGCAAGGGCTGCAACGTCGTAAGCGGCGGCAGCCATCTCCGGTACCGGATAAGTCCCGAGCCAAATTCGCGTCGTTTTACGTGGCTCTCGGATCTCCGACACCCATTTTCCATTCCGTAGCCGAATTCCCCTGAAAAATGAGTGCCGGCCGGATAATCCGGTCGTCATTTTCTTTGTCGAAGATCCACTGGCGGATAGAGATGGTTTCGGCGTCAGAGATGGAGAAGAAGATGAGCCTGGAGAGGATTGAGGAGACTGGTGATCAGAAGATTTAGAAGGCAATGCGATTGAAGCTAGAGGAAACGTCGTCGTTTGTTTATTCCAGGTTGTCGGAGAATCACTGCTGTTCGACATAATAAGAAACACAAGAAGCTTAAGTTCTGTCTGATAATTAATCTGATATTAAGAGCATCATTAACCCATATACCCTAAATGGGTCTCTTATTTGTTTTTTAATACCTTTTAATTGTAAAAGTGAATTAAGAGATTGGATTAAGAGACCTGTAAATTTATGTGCTCCAATGCTGGTCTCTTAATTAAAGTTTCTTAAATCTTCTTTTCTTTTTTTAAGTTAATCATCATTGTAAACCAAAGCAAATTCACT
>CAKOAT010510710.1:72064-195582 GCA_932364175.1 Eruca vesicaria subsp. sativa
CCCTACTCCTGCCATGGCTTCATCTTCTTTCTTCCTTCTTCGCGATAGAGAGAAGAGAGTCAGGACACGTGTACTCGAAGAGACGGTCTTTTCTGTCGCTTGATTAAGGGACGTAGTTTGAGATAATAGCTATTTTTATTTATTTTTAATTCTGAAAACACTAAGAGACGGGCTTAAAAGACCCCGTTAATGATGCTCTAAGTGTCTGTGTTCTGTTTTTTTTTTCTTGTATTAATGTGTGTTTATATATTTATATACAAGTGTGCTCTTAGAGGAGAGAGAGAAATCCCGTGGGGAATTCGTGAGATCATCCGTTTAATGTTTGTGTTTGAATCATTATGTTAGCTGTTAGACATAATACGAATTTAGGTTATTTGTTTATGTTCGTAACTATATAGAGTAGTATTAATTTAAGAGTTATTCTTGGATTCACCACTTAGAGTGAACCTTCACCAACCAATAGGATGATATTATTTCATATTTGATATCTTTTAAAAAGAAAAACAAAATCTTGTTAAGTTATATATGTTTTTAAAATAAAAATAGAAAAAATAAATAAAAATAATAATATTTAAAAAATGAAAATAAATCTTTTAAACAAATATTTTAACATTATAGTATATTTTAAATAAAAAGATAAAATAAAATAAAAAACAGTAATAATTGCAAAAAAATAATTTTGTAAAAAGAAATCTTTTAATATATCTTTAAAATGAAAACAAAATATTGTTGTATTATATTATGTTTTAAAAATAAAAAATAAAAATAAATAAAAACAGTATAATTGGTTAGTATAAATTTTTTTGATTTAATGTTTAAGATTTTTCCAAAGGGTTTATGATTTACCCAAGGGTTCATGGTTTAGGATTAGGGTTTAGGATTCGGGTTTAGTGTTTTACTTAAAATATTTAAAAAAAAAGTTTTTTTTTCGTTTTTTTTGTAAATATTATTTTTTTTTGTATTTTTATTTTAAAAATATAATATAACTTAACAAATTTTTATTTCCTTTTCAAAAATATATCAAATATAAAATAACACTATTTTATTGGTTGGTGAATCCAAGAATAACTCTTAATTTAAAACATTTGTATATTCATTGCTTAAAATGTCAACCAAGATTTGCCAATTAAAAGTAGATATGTGAACCCCATGTAGAGACAGCCACTTAAGATGACCAAATCGCTAGTTTAACACTTCTTGATTCGATAGTTATTACTACTTAAGAGGTAAATTATTGCTGTACCAAATAAAAAATACATTTAAATCGTGTATATCAAAATTGAGTTGGCTTCTTTTAGTGGTCTGACTTATGGATTATCCATTCAGCTAAACGAATAATAAAAACATATATTTCAGGTTATAAAGTTTTTATTGAACCAATTGAGATAGGGAGAATTTCGATTATACCATTTTGGTGATACCACTTTTCATGTTTACCATAAACAAACGAACATTTTTAAAAATACATATTTTATTAAAGAATAAAAAATTCTTATATCCTTGTTCTTTATATATATACATAAAATAAATATTAAATAAATTATTGATCTTAAACCCTAAAATATCAATTCTAAACTCTAAGTTCTAAAAAGTAAATCCTAAACCCTAAAAATCAATCCTAAAAATCCTAAAATATCAATTCTAAATCTTAAACCCTAAACTCTAAACCCTAAAAAGTAAACCCTAAACCCTAAAAAATCAACACTAAACCCTAAACTATCAATCCTAAACCCAAAACCCTAAACCCTAAATTCTAATAGTATTTTAACTATTAAAATTTTAATGGTAAAATTGGTTAGTGTAAAGTTGAAAAATGGTATCTTGAAAGTGTTATTTTTGGCAATTTCCCATAGAGATATGACGGGACAGAAGAACAACATTTCACGTTACGAATGAGCAAATGTTTGCAGTATGTATACTTTTTTTTTTCTTTTTGAAAAACGTATGTATACTTGTACCGTCGATGGTTGTGGTAGTACAAAATGGTACACATTAGAGGAAGATAAATAACTACCACCTTTGAATGATATTTTGTTTTTTTACTCACTTGACTTTTTGAACACATTATTTTTAATTGAAAAACAATTTTACGGAAAGTGCAAGAAATAAATCATAGAATATACAATAATAACAAAATATAAAGTGAATATTTAGAATTAAACAAATATTTTTAGAAAATAAAAAAATAGTAAAGTTGAATAAAATATTGTGAATGATTATAATTGTGGCTGTGGGTGACTTCTAACAGTAGCAACAAAATGCCACTATTGAAAGCCTAAACAAAAACGGCCATTGAACCATGACATTTGCATATGCTTTTCTAAATTGTGCTTATATCTAATATTAAGGAATACATGAATAAATTGAACAAATCAGAACTTTTTGTTGTTGGAAGATAGTGGTTGGTATAGCCTTCCGTATAAACTCCGCTTCAATGCGTTGTACTTGTACCAGAATGTATTTATTTCCACGTTTGCCAACGAGTTTTAAAAATTAATCCAAAACGAGGCTACGCATGGAACACGTACTCTGCGCGATCATTTATTTTAAAATAAAATTAAAATAATACAGCAAACAAAACAATGTCATCCTTTTCTATGAAATAATTAAGGTGAACCAAAAAGGCAAAGAAAGGTATAAAAAGTCAATATATAGTATTGATGGGGTAATGTTGAGCACTTAAAGGAAGCCAGCCAGCCAAGCTTTGGTCAGAGGACGATGAGTGTGAAAGTCCCCCACACGATGAGATTCACGGTAGGACTCTCTCATAGGCTTGTTTTCATATATTTTTTTTTGATTTTTTAGTTACAGCCCACAATATCACTCAAAACAAAGAGATGGTCATTGTCTGTAGATGTCAGGGCTATATGCAAAGTCGATATCGACATATTTCGGGCAAGATGCAACTTAGATATCGACATAATTATTTTTGAAAGCTGGTTAGATTCGACATATTTTCTCTATTTATTAGGTGATAATCCACGCCTTATGCGTAGCGAATAAATAACATAGAATTTTATTTTAATCTAATAAACATCTTGAGTTACCTCATTATTTTCATGGACAGATTCAGACTGAAATTTTAATTTCATCTACCTCGATCTAAGGAAACCTACGTTGACGTACACCGAGTCCTTGCTGATTCATCTGATTACAAGTCCACTCGTGTACTAGTCATGTAGTGTCTCCCTTAAATCAGTTTAAACATGGCATATGCTCACTTGTTATGAACGGCCACTAAGGAATAACACTTATCTTCAATAGAATGCTGCATAATTATTTCAACCTAAGCCACTCTCTGGTCCATGTTACTTCCTTTGTCAAGGTCATTCATATAACTAGGTCGACCAACCTTTCAGTTTCAGGATCTTGCTCTTGGAGAGTGCATCTTGACTAAGCCAGTTCATTTTAGAATTCCCTCATTCACAAGCATGATACTCTAGCTTACCTCAACTCTCTCTTGGCTCACCCCAACTAAGGTTTCATAGCCATCTGAGTTTTCAGAAATAATTTCGATGGAACTTAACATCTTTGGGCACTTTCCTAAACAGAATCAACCTAGCTCTGATACCAACTTGTAAGACCTGATCCCGACCACCTAGGCCGCAGTCGACGCCTCACGTCACTCGGTTCACTTCCGCGGTCGAACCGCTCCGTTTAAACCCATCCTTGCAAGATTGTGGCTATACAGCATGAAGGCAGTACCCTCAGTTTACCACCAATGTCTGAATTTCCCTACACCAAGAGGAATTGAAACCATAAGAGGGAGTCAAAAGAGCTCCAGAACATGCTACCTTTCGAGCTTCAAAGTCATCGAGCCGAGTCCATAAGACCGATCAAGAATCCCTAAGGAGAACAAGAATCGCATTCACATGCACGAAGAAAATCGAAAAACATGACCCAATCCACTGGGAAAATAATCGAACTACGTTAGACTTGATCCCTCGACGAGGGTACGTAGGCAGCTCACGATCCGAGTTCAGTCACCCACCTCAAACAAATTTCCCGCAAAGAGATCGAACCCAGAGGGGAAAACAACCCATCCATACAGACACACTTTTTCTAATATGTAATGTAAAATTGTATGCGAAGAATCATCTATAAGTAATAAAGAAAAATACTTTCTCATCTTTTTAAATTCAATTTAACTTCATGAAGAGACTCTGATCAGGTCTATAGAAACAGTTAGAATCCCGCGAAAAACACGGCGTATCATAGTAGTAAATATATTACTCGAACACAACTTATTGACGCGATATCTATCGAAGTCATCTACGACCGCAAAATAGTAAAAGGTCGCGCACTCAGAGCAAAATGAAACCAAGCAAACCATTATTATTTATAACCATTACTACTCATCAAGATTGCCAGAAAAATGAAAATAAACAATACAAAACTAATTCTAATCTTCGGCGTCGAACTCACCATCTTCATAGCGCTCCCCGTTGCGTCCTTGCTCGCCCCCAGACTCATCTTTACCAGGAGGTACCTTAGAGATAAAAAAATCCTCAGAGACCAGTGGAAGATCCAACTTTCCAACCGAAAAATCCGACACCACAGTCACGTCAAGTTCGCCGAGCTCGACCTCCTTAGCTCGAAGGCGTGATAATTCATCAGAGGAAAGCAGATTGTTTCTCATTATTTCCTTAATAATGTCGATGTTAGCCATGACCTCCTTCAAGCGAATCTAACAAAATGTCACGGCCTTATTTCTCTCCCACTTCTCCTTTTAAGACACAAGAACGTCCAGATACCCGTCGGCCAAAGTTTTTTTAGCGTCATAAGTCGCACGACGAAGCTCCTCCACATGACTCGCGGTCAGAGATTCAATCTGCGCCTCCAGCACGTCGACTTGCTCCAAAACTGATTTCCTTTCGTTACTGACGACCCGAAGACGAACCTCGAGAGAAGCAGCCTGATTTCCCAACCTTTTAGCCGCTGTCAATTGAGCGACAGTGGTACGCTCCCGATCCTGCACCGTTTTCAAGCTAAGTTTCAGCTCTTGAACGACCTTCTTGACCTCGTAGAGCTTGTCGGCGCGAGGGATATCCATAAACGCATTTCTAGAGTTGCCGCAAACTCGTTGTTTTACTCCATATCCTGAAAATACATCAGGAATACGCTCAACAGAAAAATAAGTGTCAAGGATCAAAAGATCAGACCAACCGACCTTAGAATGTGCAATCGCCATCTTCACGTAAGCATAGCGCTCAGTGATATTCCGCAGCGAAGGAAGAGGACACCCCACCGGCTTGAAATGCCAGACTTAATGAGCGACACTGTCGGGATCATCTGTGATTGGAAAATCCTTGGCATGTGAAAACTGCCAGTGAAACGGCTTCGCGTCCACACCTTCGCTCGCGAAGCCAGGTCAAGCATCATTCCCTGAAATCTTCGCTTTCTTCGGAGGACGATCATGCCCCTCCGAGCCGTTCGGACTACCAGAACTCAAAAGAGTTGTGGTGTTTGGTTCATCCGAGTCTTTGGATTCGGATCGAATAGTAACACGAGGAAATCGAGGCTCCTCGCGGAGAACCTCAGTAAGTGCTTCACTCACATCACAAGAACGAATCCGCCTTGCTCCATTGTTCCGATTACGAATTCTTTCAGATTCATGAGAAGTATTTTTTCTCGATGTCATTATTTACGGCTGAAGGAAAAAGATTCTCGAGAATAAGAAGATAGGGAAACGAACTCGATATTTATAAATGCAGGATAAACGAATATTACCAACTAAAAAGGGGATAAAATCTCTAAACGTAGATATTATAAATCTGTGATTATCCGCAGAGCGTTTTACATAAAGAAGCAAAAAAAAAGAGAACACTAGATATCCGATTCAAAATAAAAAGTAGATAAAACTAAGAATCAGCTCCATCCTCAGAAGAAGATTATGCGGCAACCATATCACCAGAAAATCTAGGGGAGATCAAGGTCCGCAACGGACCAATTCGCAATGGCAGCCAACTCGACGAGCCCTTCGCAATCTTTCTCCATCTCTTTGAGACGAGCCAGTTCATCGTTGGTGTCCAGCCCACTGTCGTTGATCTCATTTAAAAGGTTGATGTTCGCAACAACCTCCCTTAGCTGGATCTCTGCGTTGACTTCCTTATTCTTGTCCAACCACTTCTTCTCCACGAGAGCCAGGATCTCTCTGCAGCGATCGACAATCTCACGACGCATCACACGAGATTCGCGACGGACATCTCGCTCCCTCTCCGCAAGAAACTCCGCGACCAGTGTCTTTTGGTTGGCGACCTCAGTCTCAAATACCATTCTTTCCTCGCGGGCCTTCTTCCACTCATCCTTCAAATAAGCAGCCTCTCCGGTCTTCTTGTTGAGATCCTCCTTAAATTTACGAAGAGATTCACCGAGACTCTTCACCTCGGCCCACGACATCGCCAAATCCCTGTTGCCGCAACCACAAACATCGCGACGAGCTAATCAACAGAAATCATAACCTATAAAACACCAGAAGCATCAAAACAAGTCCGATCGGAAGAGAATACTATGAGGGAAAAAATAACTCACCTTGGAATTGACATCCGCGATCTTCGAATACGCCTCCCTTTCCTCAAGAGAAGCCGGAGGTAGAATAGAAGGACCCATAGCCTATCTATTATAGCCTCGAAGCGATGACCAACGATGCTTACGGTCGCTAGCAGCAGAGTCCTCCTCTGAGTCAGCACTCAGAGAGATCAGAGATCTTCCCGCTCCAGAGGTCCCCTCGACGTCAGAAACAAGAATAGGAATCATGGTCGAATCCTCGGGACCCCTATTTTCCGTGACACGACTCTGGATCCTGAGCGATGAACTCATAGCCAACTGCCTGTCCGATCTGGCAGAAGAAGGAGGATCATTAGAAGGTCTCGCAGCATCTTTAAGCCATACCGATCGGCTGGTAAGCGCCGGAGCCTGATCAATCCCGTTAGGTAGCAAAATGGCGGCGCGGATTCTCTCGCCGTTAAAGGACGACCAATCCGGGCGATCTCGTTGTAACATCCTCAATATGCCACAGATCATGTCCGACATCGGAGAAGTCCCATAATGCACTAGAAAGCCCTAAAAAGAATCCAGCGATCAGATATTAGAGGACTAAAAGAAGTATACATGATAAGAAACCGGAACTAACCTATATAATCAGACCAACGCCGGGGAATCCTCTCGAAGTCAAAATCACCTATCGACGAATGATCGACCTTAAGAACAAAGAACCTCTCTCTCCAATTTTTGTCGCGGTACGAAACTCCCTGGATGACATGGCGTCGAACACGAGGCGACATAAGAAAAGTCCCTGGGCTTCGATTGTTCCTCTTCAACAAGCACAAGTGACGAAGCTCCTCCAAACCAAAGCGCAAGCCCTCCTCAAGAAACTCGGGCACATCTGAGTAAGACACATCCCCAATTCATCTCTGATCTCGAGAATCGGGGCAGGATCAGAAAGAAAAGGCCAAAAAATTTGAAGAACGTGCAATATTCTCCTTAAAACCCCTCAAGAACGGTCTCAGGGGTCTTGAGCGTAGTGGCCAATTCGAGCTGAATGCTCCGATCAACGCCATGAACCGGATATAAAGCTTCAAGATCTTCAGCCTTGTTCGCCGGAAGAGGAAAGGTGAGTGTCACATCCATCTTTACTTAAAGAAAGAAAATCGCACAAGCAAGAAACTTCGAAGAGAAAGAAAGAAAATTTCGGATGGAAAGAAAAGAAGTTAGGAGAAAAAGAAGAGACCCTCGTATTTATAAGGCAATTCGTCGACACACGAAACGGCTTTATCATTAAATGAAGAGATAATGATTATAGTTTTCATCAAAAACGGCACAAGTAGTCGTTTGAGATACACACCAACGGTCCATCGACAGAGAGCATACACGTGTTAAATATCTGCGCCGCGGAAGCTAAATCGCCTTCCACCAATTGAGTCTGAGCAAGCCATCTTAATCTTTTAAAAAAGAGTAAGATTGGGGGACAAATTTTGGACCCAATTTCGACACCTATCTGAGCAGGCCCAAGCCTATCCAAGATTATAACTACGTCGACATCAAACCAAACTCTGCGAGGTCGATATGAGATCCCGTAGATTGCGGAAACAGTTAGAGGAAGGAAGGACTATAAAAATAGAGCTAGAATGACATTCAACACACAAGAGAAAAACCGTAGAGCTATTCACTAATCACATCGACCTCATTCTTTAGATTTCTAGTTCGCTTTCTTGTACTCTTTGTTGTTATTTCCGATCTTGTTAATCGCTTTGTAAACGTATTCCTTCAAACTTAACTTTTATCCTCCTTCTGCGGGTAAATCCTCAAAATGTTATCGTATCTTTGGGTTAGATTTTGTTAAAATCGTGAGATGGCTTTTATCACGTTTTAGGATCTTCCGAGCCATTATGCGATAAATCCATTTTACGACTTTATACGAGACCGTTTCCTGATTCGATGCCATTTTTAATAAATTCCTCGAGTTAATTGTAAAGTTTAGCTACGTTCGTTTTTTGGTTCATCGTTGCCGTTTTTACGATTCACTCGGCGTTTTCTATAAAAAACGCGTTTTTTATAAAAGACGCATTTTTTACGATTTTTACGAAAAAATCGTATAGTTTAGGCAATGATCGGTGCTTCATTTAACCTTTGTCGTTTTATACGATTTCCTCGAGTTCTTTTCTAGAAAACAAAAAAGGACGTATCGAGACGAAACTGGAGATTCGACCGTGGTTTGGAATATGATCGTGTCGAAGGACGTATGTCTTGAAGCGAGGATGTGGGAGACTGAGGCTCGGCATGGTCGGCTCGACGTAGGGCGAGCTACCAGGGTGTGGGAATCGAAATTCACACTTGTCGATTTCCGTTAAATAAGGAAACTTAGGAAAACCCTAATTTTCCAGAGGAACTGGATCTCTGCGAAAGCCAACGACAAGTAACCAAATAAATGCGGAAAAATATGAAAAACGTAATAAAACGAATTTAAAGAAAAAGTAGATCTTATTTCGATTTCGCGTAAGAGCGTTGCGATCATTACAAGGGTTTACAAAGGCTTTGGCCGCAGGGCCGTCAGCGAGTTATCAACATAAAAACCTTAAACCTAATCGAGTCGCAGCTCGATAACAAAAGACGGAAAAAGATAAGAAAAAGGATTTGAATGATTTCGAACTGAACCTTATGAAAGGCTGCCTACGTACCCCTTTCGAGGATCAAGTCGAACGTAGTTCAGTTGATATAGCTGGACCAGAGATCGAACCGCCTAGGCGAGTTCGTCTAGTAATTGAGCGCCAGTCATAGAAACCGAACAAAAGCCTAAGTTTCTAAGTGCGGAAAATTCTAAGTCTAGAAAAGTTGTAAAAGTCTCAGATGAGTGCTCTGGATTTCGTCCCTTTGCTTCTGCCCTATGCCTCTTGCTTATATACTCCCTTCCTAGGCGGTCTAGTCTTTCCATTTCGCCCAGATTCGAGTTTAATGGGAATCTTCCATTATCTCGATCTTTCCTTTTTTTCCCGCAGAAATCTTCTATTTATCCTCAAACTTGACATTTATCTTCAAGTTTGACATTTATCTTCTTTCTGCGAGTAAATCGCCAAAACGTCGTCGTATCTTCGAGTTGGACTTCCTTTAAAGTCGCGAGTGGCTTTTATCGCGTTTTATGACTTTCCGAGCCGTTTTGCGATAAATCCGTTTTACGACTTTAGACGAGATCGTTTCCTGATACGATGCCGTTTTTAGATAAGTTTCTCGAGTTAATTGTAAAGCTAAGCAATGTTCGATGTTTCGATTAATCGTTGCCGTTTTCTACGATGTAATCGAGTTTTATTAAAAACGCGTTTTCTACGATTTTTACGAAAAATCTCAAATAAATCGTATAGTTTAGGCCATATTCGGTGTTTCGTTTAACCGTTGCCGTTTTATACGATTTCCTCGAGTTCTTTTCGAGAAAACAGATTTTTACGGTTTTATCGTAAAACTCGAATGATAGGACGGATCGAGACGAAACGGGAGACATTCCGACCATGATTCGGAATACGATCGTGTCGAAGGACGTATGCTTTGAATCAAGGATTTGGGAGATCGAGGCTCGGGATGGTCGGCTCGACGTACGGTGAGCTAGTTCATCTTGGACAGGTCGCCATATGGCGAACTAGGCCATAAGAACCTGTGGGGCAATGTCAGCGCCTCTTAGTTCGCCGTTGGGCGAACTAGTCGGGACGAGGCTAGTTCGCCCAATGGCAAACTAGGCCGGCTTGGCTTAGTTCGCCGTCGGGCGAACTAGGCGATAAGAACCGCTGGGGCAAAGTCAGCGCCCCATAGTTCGCCTTATGGCGAACTAAGAGGCGCTGACGTTGCCCCACAGGTTCTTATCGCCTAGTTCGCCATATGGCGACCTGTCCAAGCTGAACTAGCTCACCGTACGTCGAGCCGACCATCCCGAGCCTCGATCTCCCACATCCTTGATTAAAGGCATATGTCCTTCGAGACAATCGTATTCCGAATCACGGTCGGAATGTCTCCCGTTTCGTCTCGACCCGTTCTATCATTCGAGTTTTACGATAAAAACCGTAAAACTCTGTTTTCTCGAAAAGAACTCGAGGAAATAGTATAAAATGACAACGGTTAAACGAAACACCAAATATGGCCTAAAGTATACGATTTATTTGAGATTTTTCGTTGCTAGTTCGGCCAACGAAACACCGGAACGTGGCTAGTTCGCCGTTGGGCGATCTAGCTGGGACGAAGCTAGTTCGCGTTTTACGGCGGTTTCGATTTTTCGCGGTTTTGTAAAACGATTCTTCGAGTTTTATAAAACGATTCTTCGAGTTTTATAAAACGATTCTCGAGTTTTATAAAACGATTCTTCGAGTTTATGAAACGATTCTTCAAGTTTTATAAAACGATTCTTCGAGTTTTATAAAACGATCCTCGAGTTTTGTAAAATGATTCTTCTAATTTTATAAAACGATTCTTCGAGTTCTATAAAACGATTCTCGAGTTTCATAAAACGATTCTCCGAGTTTTGTAAAACGATTCTCGAGTTTTATAAAACGATTCTTCGAGTTTTATAAAACGATTCTCCAGATTTATAAAACGATTCTTCGACTTTTATGAAATGATTCTCGAGTTTTATAAAACGATTCTTCGAGTTTTATAAAACGATCCTTGAGTCTTATAAAACGATTCTCGAGTTGTATAAAACGATTCTTTGAGTTTTATAAAACGATTCTCGAGTTTTATAAAACGATTCTTCGAGTTTTATAAAACGATTCTTCGAGTTTTATAAAATGATTTCTTTTATATTTTTGCGGAGACTTTTTGCCATTGATTCCGTTGTGACCGATTTTGACACCAACAGCTAGCCCCCCAGCTCGCTAGAATCTTGAGCCTTTAGCGTAAGGTTCTTGCGAGTGGTTAGCCAGTTTTAGTTAAGTTAGGCGGAATTAATGGTTGGAAAGGTCCGTTGAAAGTGATCTTTCCACTCTCTAGGTAGCGGAAAGCGTTTAAGATTAGGGCTGCGCCTTGTGAAGGCTGCCTACGTACCCTTTTGAGGGGATCAAGCCTTTCGTAGTTCGTTTTGAAGTTAAGGTTCGTATGACCTGTTTCCTAGCAAGACCTTTACGGTCTAGTTATATGTCGTGTAGGAATTATCGAGCATCTTGATGTCAATGGCATCTGTACCTTTGCCGGCCTTGAGACTAGCTCCGTAGGCCGTTTGGTCTGGCCGAGCGTGGCCGTTATAGTTTTCGAACTGGCCGTGTGCGGCTCTGAGTCTCCGCCGCTTCTGTGGCTTTATTAAAAACCAGTTTGCGTTTTTAAGAGCGTGTTTTAATTCGTATGAATGTAGCGGGAAGAATATGAGTTGATATTGAGGGAGGTCCGCGAGTTGTTGTCTCGCATTCCTTTTTCCCTTAGTGTATCGCCTTTTTCATTTGCTCGTTTTAGGATGTTTAGTAAATCAAGTGAGCGTTTAGATATAGACAAAGAGACATGCCTTTAGGATCTCGATTCATGCCTTGAGACGTTAGTGACCAGTGTGCTGGGTTTAGGGCAAGACCTAGGTTTACTTTCGGATTGAGGCTATGCGATGACTAGTCGGCTTTCGTTTTGCCTGTTGCGATTTTAACCTTATTCCATACCGATTTAGAATCCGCGATAGGTTCTCGGCTTATACGATTCGTCTGGTTGGAACCGAGCATCTCACCGGGAACAATTTCTAAGTTGCCCGGAAGTGCTGACCAAAAGTTTGGATTTCTTTTATAGCGCTATTACCCTTGTGTCGGGTGTTCGAGAGCTATCTCTGCGAGATAACTTAAGTTTGTTTAGGACNATACCGATTTAGAATCCGCGATAGGTTCTCGGCTTATACGATTCGTCTGGTTGGAACCGAGCATCTCACCGGGAACAATTTCTAAGTTGCCCGGAAGTGCTGACCAAAAGTTTGGATTTCTTTTATAGCGCTATTACCCTTGTGTCGGGTGTTCGAGAGCTATCTCTGCGAGATAACTTAAGTTTGTTTAGGACTGTTGTGAGTTCGTTGTGATCAGCAACAAACTATTTAAGTAATAGATGTTTACGTAGTTTGGGCCTTCGCGAAGGATACGTACGTTAACAAGTTTTGCGTATTTTATAGTCGTGAACGGACTGTTAAGTCTTCCAAGAAAATGACTTTATCGAGGAAGGTATTTGTGTCGAAAAACTAATCTACGGGCGTCTGCGACGTCTTGCAGTGCCGAAAGTTGGTTTTTATTTTATATGCCGCGTTTCATGTTTGGAACGTTTGCGGGCTCGAAGTTGTTGTGCGGTGTTGCGAGGGTTTTGTTTTAACCCTGCTTTGCAGGAACACTTTGGTCCCTTTGCGGATATTCGCAATTAAAACTTACATTCCTGTTTGGATGTTAAGTATTTTATGATTTGTGGTAGAGCAATTAGGACCGAGTGGTCGCGTAAGTTGTTTCCCCGAAACGAAGCGTTTTTTTGTTACGGTGCTTTGTGAAGTGTTGACCTTCCAAGATTTGTATGGCTTTAGGAGCACTGGTACGAGCGTTTTCTTATACGTCGGATTTTGTAGGCAACTTGCTTCGAAAATAGAGTGAATCACGAGAATACAGAACTTAGCCGATTTTCGACAAGTTTGCATTATCCGTTGAATGTATTGGCTTGGTGTGAAGGTTGTGTTCAGCTGCACAGCCAAAGTCGTATTTGGTAAAGGATTAGACCACGACACTTTCGTGCTATCGAAAAGGTCGAGTCGGTTTGTAAACTTGGCATTGAGGTGAAGGGTGATCGGACAATAGCCAAGTAGTGTTTGTCGAGCTTGATGTGCCAAGTATGCTCGTGGTTATTGAAAATGTTTTTCCGTTGTAGGTTTGATTTATACGATGAAAGTTTCGTATAATCTTTCCTTTGTTTGTATGGAAGTTGTTTCTTTTTTACTCGAGGGAGACAGATCCTAAGAAGCTTGATGCAGAGCCCGTACGGAGTCGTTTGCGGGGCGGTCTCATTCTCGGATGTAATCGGGAGGAATGAGAGCGGATGCTCGTGAACCAAAGGGATAAAGAGTGAGATCTTTCAGATCGTGTCTCGAGGAAGTAAAGTTTAGATTGGTCGCTCAGTGCCGGATCGTATAGCTTGGTTTTCACTATAAGGAATGTACTTTTCGCAAAACCTGTTACATTTACTTTCGAAAGTTACTTCGTTATGACATGATCATAACTATGCGAAGGATTTCTCGCGTAAGCAAGGGGCGATGAATTTAGTAAATCGGCACGATGCATTGGGTTAACAATGTTTCCGTAGATTTTTCGAGAAACCTTTTCGCTTGGTTTTTGATTCTTCGGTGATGGTTTTTTCGGAATCACTCGCGGAGTTTCACAAAAATTTATTTCACCGAGATTTAATCGCAAAATGTTTTAGCGGGTTTCTCGGACGGAATGAATCACATATTCAGCAATAGGATCGGTCGGCAAGAAGGGAGGACGTGTTCTCTATTGCTGCTTTGTGTTCTCGATTTTTCTTTTGCCGCAAAAGTTCTTGACATTATTCCGTGACTCACTTGGTTTGACGGAAAATGAGATCAATGCTTTGATGCCTAACGATTTCGATTCTTATACTTGTTTTTTCAAGTTTGAGAAGATCTTTATGAGTTCGGCAAATCATCGAGTTTCGTTCTGAAGTTTCGCAGAGATTTTCTAACCGCATGATTGCGACGAAAGATGTTGTATAGTCCTCGAGATTATTTCCCAGACGGTTGGGATCAGTCTTTAGCGCCTAGACGGTTCTTAGATTGTCGTTTGCTTTTGGGATGATTTTGACGAGGCGTCGCATTGTCCGAATATTTTTCTGCATGTTTTGGCGAGAGTTTGCTTTATAGAAAGCGTTTTCTCGACGCGAGGGAGAATATTCGACGAAAAGAAAAAAAGACGAGTTTCCTTTGAAGGATTCGGATGATCGATGATATACCATGATTTTGACCCGCTTTTGGTCATATTTTCTATATGTTTTTATTATAATTATCTATGTTTTGGAGTCTATTAGGTATGTTTTAAGGTTCAGGAGCATTTTGTGGTAAAGTGATGATTTAGGTGCCTTTTGGTGCTTAGAGAAGATTTTTCCAAGATGACTATGAAGATCCGACATAAGAGATACATATCGATCGATACACACCCTGTGTAATCGATCGATGACGCTTCCGTATAAGTTGATGTCGAGATACTCCATCGATCGATGTGCGCAATGTACCATCGATCGATACAGAGCGTGATGAGCATGATTTATTTGGCTAACTTGAAGCCCAAATTCTCACCAAATTACAAGACTGCCCCTGACGAGATTTTAACCTAATTGTACTCCCTATTTATAGCTATGCCTATGAGCCTAAAAAGCAAGAAAGTTTTGAACCAAGTTTTGTATTCTATTTTATACTTAGCAATAAAAGAATTTTCTCTTCTTCTTATTCTTTTGCTATGAATCTCTTGGCTATGTCTGAGTAGATTCATATGTTAGATTTAGGGTTACAATAGTTATGAGGGATTAGATCCAACTATAGATTGTTGAGTTGTTATATTCATTATCCAAATGAACCCTAATGCTTACTCTAGACTTGCTACCTAGAGTATTGATTATGGAGTGACTAATCTAATAGTCATCTTCCTGAAATCATTTGGCTAAACCCAGACTCTATTAAGACACGATGCGACAGCCGGTCTGATAGAAATTCTCGGGTAAACACAGATTCAATCCGATCTGATACTTTATATCGATCGATACTCCTCTAGAGTTATCGATCGACGACAGCTTATATCGATCTACACTGCGATAGCAACATCGATCGATGCAGTCGGCAATCAGATCAATGGACGATTCTAACTAGCGACAGCTATATATTTGTCTAAGGGTTGAAGTTCTCATATATTTGCAAGCAATTCGTTAAGACATCCATAGATTTATAATCCTGATTTTCTGAATAGTAACCTTGAATCTAACTATTTCTCTTCATTGTTTTCAAACCCAAAACCTATTTTCCTTAGCAACTTACCATTGCTACTTATTTTGTTTATTGTTTTAAACCTTTTTCAACCTAGCTTAATCACTTAAGATTATACCTTTTGGGACTCTAGTTCCTTGTGGATTCGATCCCTAAGTGCTACGATTGAACCTCTTATTTTAGAGAGTAAAATCACTCCTTAGGTTAAACATTTGAGTGACATCAAATTAGGCGCCGTTGCCGGGGAACTAAGATCACTATTAGATTTAGTCTGATTCAGTCTAGGTTATTTGTTACTTTTTATTTTTCGATCTTTGGACACAAAATTTTTTCTATTTCTTTTTGTCTCTTTCAGGTACATGCCCAGCAGTACTAGAAGCAACAAGAACAAGCAACTTTTGTACTCAGAAGATCCCAACAATATAGAGCGTAGCATCCGCAAAGACATACGCTCCGCATCGATCGATACCAATACCATCGTATCGACCGATACGCCCTTTCCACCGACGCTCAACAACTGTTCGTCGACCGATACCCTTCACCTGACATCGATCGATACACCACACCTTACATCGATCGATACTAACTGGCGAGACATGGTAGCGCCTATGTTTCTTGTACCCGATGAGAATGGAGACCTGCGTGATCAAGATGGTCACCTGCGAAATGCAGCAGGTCAGAAGCTGAATGATCAGAAGGAGATCATTACTGAAGAAGAGACTGCACCTACAGGCATCATTGGCCGATTACAACCGCCCCGATCAGTTCTATTCAAACCGATCAGCCATCCTCCCTCCTGCTATCCAGAGAGGAGATTTTGAGCTCAAGCCGCAGTACTACACACTTGTGGGACAAATCCCTTTTTGTGGTTTGCCCCATGAGCATCCTATGGACCATTTGGAGAGGTTTGAGGATCTTGTCACCCTAGTCAAAGCAAAAAGAGTCCCTCAAGACTATCTTTTCTGCAAGCTTTTCAAGTACTCTCTATCTGGGGAAGCTTTTTAGTGGCTAAGACAACTACCACCAGGTTCCCTTACCACCTGGAATGATACCAAGCACGCCTTCCTGGGTAATTTCTTTGATGATTCACGCGCTGAAGACTGGAGGAAGAAGATTGCTACATTCACCCAAGCCCCTGAAGAGTCATTCCAGGATACTTGGAACAGATTGAAGTCCTACCAGCGAGACTGCCCACACCACGGATTCAACCAAGTACAACTGCTCTGCACCTTCTATAGAGGAATCATCCCTGATTTCAAGAGAGCCCTTGATACAGCTAGCGATGGCAACTTCACCACCAGGAATCCTCAGAATGCTATCAAGCTAATTGACAACTTAGCTTCCAGCAACAGCACAAGAAACTATATGAAGACTACATCATCCCCTGGGAAGGAGTACGTCAATGAAGTTCAAGCACAGCTAGACAACATTCAGAAGCTCCTAAACAAGCNTAGCGATGGCAACTTCACCACCAGGAATCCTCAGAATGCTATCAAGCTAATTGACAACTTAGCTTCCAGCAACAGCACAAGAAACTATATGAAGACTACATCATCCCCTGGGAAGGAGTACGTCAATGAAGTTCAAGCACAGCTAGACAACATTCAGAAGCTCCTAAACAAGCAGATCTGTTCAGTGGAAGATTCAGAAGTTGTTGAAGAAGACGTCAACTGGATTAGTGGTGCCGGTTTTCAGAGATCTGGTAACCAAGGAGGATACAAAAACTTCACAGGCCAGAGAAACAACTTCAACTAGAGTTCTTAGAAGCCCAACACCTTCAGCAGCAACCCTAACAACAACACTAACAACAACAGAAGCTATGGAAGTGCCTTCTACTCAAACCCACACCCACCCACCCAAGATACTAAACTGGAGGAATTGATAGACAAGATACTTGAGAGTCAGCAGAAGCTCGAGGTAAACTTCAATGGAAAGATTGATTCTGTCTACACCACCTTCATCACGAAGATAGATGCACTCAGCACCCATGTGAAGAAGCTCGAGACCCAGGTGTTGCAGATAGGAGAAGCAGTTAAGAAGCAGGAGTTTGCCCACACCCAGAACATCAATGCCCTCCTAGAATATGACTTTTGGCAAGAGGTAGTAGAAGAGATTCAGAGATCTGATGATGAGAGTGAAAGAGAATTCTCTACGACTACTATCGATTGATATCACCAGCTCGACATCGATCGATACCACCTTTAGTTCGTCGATCGATTGAGTTCGACGAGTGTCGATCGATGAACTCTGACGAAAACCCTCGCGAGTGCAATTCCGTCAAGATTATGTCTCACGCCGAATTCGCCTCACTTCACCCACATCCGCCCAGCCCTATCATCGATCGACATGATGCCCCCATCATCGATCGACATCAATACCCTGGCATCGCTCGATACACACGAACCAGTGTCGATCGATACGAAGTACCACAACTCCAAGTGCCACTTCCTAAAATCGACAGTGCAGGTCTTGACGCTTTCCGGGAGCGATATTACACAACCAGAAACTCTACAGCAGCCCTAAAAGAGAGACCAACGGATATTTTTGAGTCCATGGAGATAAAAATGGAAAATACGGGGAGAGTGCTCCGAAAAAGGAAAGAGAAGATACCTAAACCCTATAAAAGAGAAGCTAATGAGAAGGAGTTGTCAAGCTTCAGATAAAGAGTCCTCAGAATACCTAAAGAGAAACCTTTTGAAGAAGCCTACTTTTCACACAGATTGTGGATGTTCTTCAGAGAAACAAAGGAGACAGAAGAAGACATCAGGAGGATGTTTAACCAAGTCAGAGATAGCCTCAAGCAGAAGATAACACTGAAGAAGAAGAATGATCCAGGGAAGTTCACAATACCTTGCTCCATTAGAGGTGTTGAATTCCCACGTGCCCTCTGTGACACAGGATCTGGAGTTAGCATCTTACCCAAGCTCATGGCAGATCATCTAGGTCTGAAGATAGAGCCTTCAGAAGAAACTTTCATCTTTGTAGATTGTTCTCAGCAAAGCTCTGGAGGCATCGTTCGCAACCTTGAGGTACAGATGGAGAAACCCTAATTCCTACAGATTTTCATATCCTCTCCAACAAGCTAAACTTCAAGACTTCTATACTACTTGGAAGAGCCTTCTTAGCCACAGTTGGAGCTGTTTGTAACTCCAAACAAACAAGCTCTGCCTAACCCTAATCAACCCTTCCATTCACTACGACCCTGTTCCAGTAATCAAGTTCCCAAGGCCAGCCTGCTCAACACTCGTAGCCACATGTTTCTGTGCCCACGAATTTGATTCTATGGAAGAGTATGAAACCGAAGACGCAATATCGACCGATGACACCACTTCCCCATCGACCGATATCCTTGCAGCACCATCGACCGACAATTCTACCTGGTCATCGCTCGATGGAGTCTTCTGACGGACCGAAGCCGAGTTCCCAGAAGCCGATTTCAATGCAGAAGATTGGGAAAATGATCACTACTTGCCCGAGCTTGCTAGTATCACTACTCTGGAGGAGTATGATGAAGATTATGAGGAGGAACGAGCTATAAAGTACCGATTTCTTCGTGGAGATGAAGACTAACCTCCATTCCCGACCTTCATCCGACGAGCATTGACCGATAAGACACCTGGTCCATTGATCGATATGCCCTACCCCAGATCGCGCAAACGACGGTTCAAATCAACAAGCGACGAACCCTACTGCAAACCAGTTTATGTCCCACACGAACCACGAGATGAAGATTACTCGATTGGCAGCTGGGCCAGCGGTTATCACGAAAGTTTTGCAGTAGACACAGCACCCCTACAAGCCGCGACTCAACCTGCAGATCCCGTATCGCTCGATAAGGAGTACAAGCCGTCGACCGACACGACCTACAAGCCATCGACCGACGAAGACGTTTCTCCATCGATCGATATCAATCACAGACCACCAACCGATCCTGCCACAACACCATCCGAGTTACAACTACCAAAATTTGATTTAAATTCACTAATTCCGGATGAGTTTAGTATTTTCAGGGATTCAGATGGTCATACACGTGGCATAGATGGGAGAATCATTCCTATCTCCACAGAAGATGTTGCAGACATACTCCAGATGGCCAATGGACCTATCATCGAAAACGACCCAAACCAGACAAAGCGCCCATCGACCGATGCATGGAGACTAGCATCGATCGATACACACCGAGAGTATGGGACGAGAGCTTTCCAAAACGGAGAACGTCGTTTCTTTTTAGAAAATAAAGATGAATACGGAGTCTACAGAGATGAATCTGGCCATGCAAGAGCAGTAAATGGAGACATCATCCCTGTCACCAAAGAAGATATGGAAAACTTGCTGAAGAGAGCCTCACTATTTGGTCGCTCTTGTTTCTATCTACCAGGATATGCTGATCAGTTTGCTAAAGGAGTTCCAGATGGCAAGCTCTACACACAGAAAGAAGTCACCTACATGCTAGATGGCCTCACCAGGGATCACAACTGGAAGATAGCAAGCGCGAGACATGACCTTGAGGACAAACTATCAAGACTTCGAGGTGAAATGCTATGGCAGACCAGCCACAAATAACTCAGTACGAAAGAAACGAGATGCCCTACAAGAAGAAGTCAACACTTTGCGCGCACAACTGAAGTCTCAGCCACAGCCATCGACCGATATAGATCCCCCTGCATCGATCGATACACCCGTACTTAACCCGATCGAGCACCACTTACAGAATCTATCGATCGATGACACACCCAATCCATCGACCGACAACCGTGCTCAAGAATTCTGTACCAGGGAAGAACTAGAAGAAACCACAGCAGAGATCTACAAATCCATTGAGTTTTGTGGAGACGAAGATTACAGAATACTGGACGAATACTGGTTTCCCCTACACAGTGATTTCAAAGGTCTGCAATGCACAATGGAGGATATTCAAAAGGAGGTAGAAGATATCCAAAGACAGCTCGCTAGCCGACCTGACCCATCCCCATCGATCGATGAAGCACACAACGCATCGATCGATATGAAACCTCCAGCCTCCACCGACGATCCAACACACCACGACACCATGCAACACACAACAGAACACATCTACATCATGATTGGCTACCATCAGTACAGCCTTGCCAACTTAGAGGGGTGGTTAGAAATGATCCAAGCAGAAGTTTATGATTTGAAGACTAGCATGACCAGAAGTGAAAAGGCCACAAGAAGCTTTCCAACCTCTTGGTTTGATGAAACACAAGAAAAGGAGGACACTTGTTTCCCAACAAGTACCTGCAACCCACCTCACTAGCAACCATACTTCCATAGTCAAGCTAACCTGACTTTAAACAAGCGCTGAGTGGGAGGCAACCCACTGTTCGGTATTTTACTAACTTATTTTATCTTATTTTTACTAACTAGTTTTGTTTTTATTTGGTTTTAGGAAGCTAGACACACCATCCATACCTATCGACCGATACGACCAGTCAATATTGCTCGACACAGACCAACACGCATCGATCGACGATGGTGACTCACCATCGATCGATACCCATATCGGTCAGGTATATCGTTTCTAATTTTTGATATCAGTTACACATATTTAATTTTTCTTATGCTCTAACTCCGACTAATTATACACTGAGGTCAGTGTATGATTTAAGTCTGGGGGGAGTTGATTACTGATGCTACTTTTCCTCTTTTTAATCTTTTTGATAAAGTTTTCAAAAATTGGTTTTATTGAGTCAAGAAAGGGAAAATTTTTCAAAGTCTTACTTTTTATCTTACCACTCTTTAGCACCATCCTTAGATTTATTGACTGCAGAAAGTACTATAGATGCTAAAGTGGATCACCGATCACCTATGTCAACACTTTCATGATTGTCTGTAAGAACCAAAGCTGATTTCCAACCTAACCTGACATCTATTTCTTGTCTTGGGGCTTGGTATAAAAGGGATCGGAATCCTCTTGCAAGTCTGGAAGGTAAAAGTCTCAAAAATTTTGGTTTCCTTCTTTCCTTCCTTTGGCATCCCCAGAAAATAAAAGATTGAGATAATTTCCTGAGAGGCGGAGGGAGAGTACATTACCTATGACCCCACTATTCTAAATCAAAGGAATGATCACACATTGTGGAAGCGAGGGAGAGGTAAATTACCTATGACCCCACTATTCGCCTACACTTTGTCAAAAGAGCTACAAAAAGTAGAAAGATCAATAAGATGAACATTAGTTGTTCATTGGGATTGATATAAAAGAAAGAAGAGTTGGGATTCAGAGAAGGGGGATAAAGAAAGAAAGGGAACCAGGATGAGAATGCCTGAAACTTGTTTGAGTTGAATCCAAGTGTTCGTTGATCGATACTCCCAAGGTAAAGCCTACACCTTTATTTTTATGCATAAATGAAATCTGTAGAGGGGATAGACAGACAAGGAATGCTTAAGTTGATTGGATAGATGTATCTGGTTGCTAAGCTAGGATATGGTATAATGTACTTCTGTAGTTGATAGGAATAAGGTGTGGTTTGCAACAAAGTAGGAGGTTATGATTTTTAAGTTGAGATTTTGATTGAGTCCCTGCTGTTTTTAAACTTCTTTTCAAGACTGAGTTGATGTTTGCTTGAGGACAAGCAAAAGGTTAAGTCTGGGGGAGTTGATATACCATGATTTTGACCCGCTTTTGGTCATATTTTCTATATGTTTTTTTTATAATTATCTATGTTTTGGAGTCTATTAGGTATGTTTTAAGGTTCAGGAGCATTTTGTGGTAAAGTGATGATTTAGGTGCCTTTTGGTGCTTAAAGAAGAGTTTTCCAAGATGACTATGAAGATCCGACATAAGAGATACATATCGATCGATACACACCCTGTATAATCGATCGATGACGCCTCTGCAGAAGTTGAAGTCGAGATACTCCATTGATCGATGTACGCAATGTACCATCGATCGATACAGAGCGTGATGAGCAAGATTTATTTGGCCAACTTGAAGCCCAAGTTTTCACCAAATTACAAGATTGCCCGTGACGAGTTTTTAACCTAATTGTACTCCCTAATTATAGCTGTGCCTATGAGCCTAAAAAGCAAGAAAGTTTTGAACCAAGTTTTGTATTCTATTTTATACTTAGCAATAAAAGCATTTTCTCTTCTTCTTATTCTTTTGCTATGAATCTCTTGGCTATGTCTGAGTAGATTCATATGTTAGATTTAGGGTTCAAATAGTTATGAGGGATTAGCCCCAACTATGGATTGTTGAGTTGTTATATTCATTATCCAAATGAACCTTAATGCTTACTCTAGACTTGCTACCTAGAGTATTGATTATGGAGTGACTAATCTAATAGTCATCTTCCTGAAATCATTTGGCTAAACCCAGACTCTATTAAGGCACGATGCGACAGTCGGTCTGATAGAAATTCTCGGGTGAACACAGATTCAATCCGATCTGATACTTTATATCGATCGATACTCCTCTAGAGTTATCGATCGACGACAGCTTATATCGATCGACACTGCGATAGCAACATCGATCGATGCAGTCGGAAATCAGATCAATGGACGATTCTAACTAGCGACAGCTATATATTTGTCTAAGGGTTGAAGTTCTCATATATTTGTAAGTAATTGGTTAAGACATCCATAGATTTATAATCCTGATTTTCTGAATAGTAACCTTGAATCTAACTATTTCTCTTCATTGTTTTCAAACCCAAAACCTATTTTCCTTAGCAACTTACCGTTGCTACTTATTTTGTTTACTGTTTTAAACCTTTTTCAACCTAGCTTAATCACTTAAGACTATACCTTTTGTGACTCTAATTCCTTGTGGAATCGATCCCTAAGTGCTACGATTGAACCTCTTATTTGAGAGAGTAAAATCATTCCTTAGGTTAAACATTTGAGTGACATCAATCGATAATCCGAGTTGGTTAAAGATTGTGGTAGATTGGCGATGACTTGGAGTATGTCTGGTTTACGAAGATTTCTAGGAGCGAGTCGGTTTTAAGACGACGTCAGCGTCTCTAGCTCCTTCTTTCTTTTAGGAAATGAGTACGTTCGAATGCGTGGCGATCGTTTCTCGTTTGTACGAGAGATTGGATCGGTTTGCGAGTTATGCTAGAATATCCTCTAAATTCTAAGTTCTCTAGGTTTCACGGCTGTTTACAAGACGTTTTCGTTTCTACCTATGAGAAATTAGAAGTCTAATAAAATTTTCAAGTCGGACATACCTTAGTTTCATCGATGATTTGGGATAGTCTATTCTTCGTTCTTCGTCTTTTGACTTATTGGTCTTCGATGAATTTCCAGCAAGAGTATCGGAGCAGGGAGAAGACTTAACCATCGGAGCTCATGTTCTTGTTTCTTCGTACTGCTGGTTTTATTTGACCGACTAGGTGCGCTTTGTATATCGAAAAAATCAATCACGTGTTTATGATTGGATGTTTTCGACTTAGCGTGGCAGAGTTTCGTAAAACCGGATTGGGTCTAGAGAGTTCAGATTTCTCGTATAGTTTAGGCAACTTNCGACTAGGTGCGCTTTGTATATCGAAAAAATCAATCACGTGTTTATGATTGGATGTTTTCGACTTAGCGTGGCAGAGTTTCGTAAAACCGGATTGGGTCTAGAGAGTTCAGATTTCTCGTATAGTTTAGGCAACTTTGGTGTTAAGTCAACCGTTGCCGTTTTAGACGATTGATTCGAACTTATACGAAGAAACAAGTCGTCGCGGTTTTATCGTAAAATCCCGATGGAAATTTTGATTGAGAGAAAACGAGAATCAGCGCGATCAAGACTCAAGAGAGAAACTCGAGGATTGGTTCAGCTCGACGTAGGGCAAGTCGGGTGAACCCTTTCAGCTCGCCGTGTGGCGATTTGGATGGTAAGAACCCTTGGTGCGAAGTCAGCGTCTCTTGGGTGAGCTAGGCGCTTTGTTCAGCTCGCCGTATGGCGAGCTAGCTAGCTCTACGTTCGGCGAGCTAAGACGCTTGGCGCGGGTGATTTCGATTTGTCGATTCGACTTGTTTTTGTCGTAGAATCTCAACGGAAAGTCCGATTGAGACGAAACGAAAAGTGTGTCGATCAAGATTCGAGAAGGAGATGTTTCGATCCGTCGAGCTTATCCAACTTGCCTAATGGTGAGTCGGCGAGCGCAGTCCTGATTCATCAAGCTATCTTGTTTTCGTTGTAAAATCTTATCGAAAACTTTGATTGAGACGAAACGAAAAGCAGTGCGATTATTGTTTAGAGTACGGTCCGGCTCACCATAGCTATGAGTTGAATTGTGCGGACCCTCGGGGAAAAGTCAGTGCCTCTAGGATGAGGTGGAAAGCCGGTCAGCTCGCCAAGATGGCAAGCTAGATTGCTTGGCCAACTCACCGTCTTTTCGGCTGGATAGTATTGCCCGATTCTGCGAGTAGCCTAAGGTTCTTCCACGAGCAACCTAGGGTTTTGTCGCGAATAACCTAGGGTTTTTCCGCGAGTAACATAGGGTTTTGCCACGAATAACCTTCGGTTTTTCCACGAGTTACCTAAGGATTTTTCCTCGAACATCCTAGGGTTTTTCCGCGAGTAACGTAAGATTTATTTCGAGAGTAACTTACGGTTTGTTCCGCAGTTTCTGGGAGAGCAAGTTTTATTTTTCCAAAAAGTTCTCGGAAAACGTCTTTTTCTCAACCCGTGAGATTTGTCCAAATCGGAAATAAGAAAAACACTATGGGGTTTGATAGATTTTATCGTTGCCCTTAGTGATCTGAGATTGAAATTGTGAGCTTGTTTTGTTGCTCTTCCCGTGGCGAAGAGTCGCGATTAGGTTTTCGATTTTGTTGAGTATTACAGCGTTTGCGTGAGCGTTGGCTGTACGAGTTGTCGCTGCTGGAGTTGTTTTACCAGCGTCTTTTTGCGAGTTGAGACCTTGTCTTTTATACATCCAGACATCGTTTTGGTCAAGCGTTTTGCGGCTATGAGTAAGAGTAATCCGACCCCCCCTCTTTCTAGCGCCAAACTGTGGGAACCAAAATTCACACTTGTCGATTTCTGTTAAATAAGGAAACTTAGGAAAACCCTAATTTTCCAGAGGAACTAGATCTCTGCGAAAGCCAACGACAAGTAACCAAATAATTGCGGAAAAATATGAAAAACGTAACAAAACGAATTTAAAGAAAAAGTAGATCTTATTTCGATTTCGCGTATGAGCGTTGCGATCATTACAAGGGTTTACAAAGGCTTTGGCCGCAGGGCCGTCAGCGAGTTATCAACATAAAAACCTTAAACCTAATCGAGTCGCAGCTCGATAACAAAAGACGGAAAAAGATAAGAAAAAGGATTTGAATGATTTCGGACTGAACCTGATGAAAGGCTGCCTACGTACCCCTTTCGAGGATCAAGTCGAACGTAGTTCAGTTGATAGAGCTGGACCAGAGATGGAACCGCCTAGGCGAGTTCGTCTAGTAATTGAGCGCCAGTCATAGAAACCGAACTTGTCAAGAAAAAGCATAAGTTTCTAAGTGCGGAAAATTCTAAGTCTAGAAAAGTTGTAAAAGTCTCAGATAAGAGCTCTGGATTTCGTCCATTTGCTTCTGCCCTATGCCTCTTGCTTATATACTCCCTTTCTAGGCGGTTTAGTCTTTCCATTTCGCCCAGATTCGAGTTTAATGGGAATCTTCCATTTATCTCGATCTTTCCATTTTTCCCGCAGAAATCTTCTATTTATCCTCAAACTTGACATTTATCTTCAAGTTTGACATTTATCTTCTTTCTGCGAGTAAATCGCCTAAACGTCGTCGTATCTTCGGGTTGGACTTCGTTTAAAGTCGCGATTGGCATTTATCGCGTTTTATGACTTTCCGAGCCGTTTTGCGATAAATCCGTTTTACGACTTTAGACGAGATCGTTTCCTGATACGATGCCGTTTTTAGATAAGTTTCTCGAGTTAATCGTAAAGCTAAGCAATGTTCAATGTTTCGATTAATCGCTGCCGTTTTCTACGATTTACTCGAGTTTTATTAAAAACGCGTTTTGTACGATTTTTACGAAAAATCTCAAATAAATCGTATAGTTTAGGCAATATTTGGTGTTTCGTTTAACCGTTGCCGTTTTATACGATTTCCTCGAGTTCTTTTCGAGAAAACAGAGTTTTACGGTTTTTATCGTAAAACTCGAATGATAGGACGGATCGAGACGAAACGGGAGACATTCCGACCGTGATTCGGAAAACGATCATGTCGAGGGACGTATGTTTTGTATCAAGGATGTGGTAGATCGTGGCTCGGGATGGTCGGCTCGACGTACGGTGAGCTAGTTCAGCTTGGCCAGGTCTCCATATGGCGAACTAGGCGATAAGAACCTGTGGGGCAAAGTCAGCGCCCCTTAGTTCGCCCAACGGCGAACTACGCGATAAGAACCCCTGGGGCAAAGTCAGCGCCCCTTAGTTCGCCCTACGACGAACTATCCGGGACGAGGCTAGTTCGCCGTTGGGCGAACTAGCCGGGTCGTGGCTAGTTCGCCATTGGGCGAACTAGCCGGGACGTGGCTAGTTCGCCCAACAGCGAACTAGCTGGGAGGAGGCTAGTTCGCCCGACGGCGAACTAAGTCGGCTTGGCTTAGTTTGCCGTTGGACGAACTAGCCGGGACGGGGCTAGTTCGCCCAACGGCGAACTAGCCGGGACGAAGCTAGTTTTATAAAACGATTCTTCGAGTTTTATAAAACGATCCTCGAGTCTTATAAAACGATTCTCGAGTTGTATAAAACGATTCTTTTGAGTTTTATAAAACGATTCTCAAGTTTTATAAAACGATTCTTCGAGTTTTATAAAACGATTCTTCGAGTTTTATAAAATGATTTCTTTTATATTTTTGCGGAGACGTTTTGCCATTGATTCCGTTGTGACTGATTTTGACACCAACACCGGGAAGCGTCTAGCTCGCCGTACGGCGAGCTACCCAGGAAGCGTCTAGCTCGCTGTACGGCGAGCTACCCAGGAAGCGTTTAGCTCGCAGTACGGCGAGCTACTCATGATGGGACTAGCTCGCCGTACGGCGAGCTAGTCCGAGGCATCTTAGCTCGCCGTACGGAGAGCTAGTTCGGCCAAACTAGCTCACGGTTTACGGCGGATGCGGTTTTTTGTGGTTTTATGAAACGGCTTCTCGAGGTTTATAAAACGATTTCTCGAGTTTTATAAAACGATTTCTCGAATTTTATAAAACGGCTTCTCGAGTTTTATATAACGATTCCTCGAGTTTTATAGAACGATTTCTCGACAATGATGTCAACGTCGAAGATCTTATTGACTTCTCGGCTCCCTCCTCCGAATTTGATCCGGCCGAGACATCATCCCGAGCACCGGCCGATACACCGTTTGCAAAGGTATCGAGGCTCTTTAACAAGGTCTGTTTATTTTGCCCTATCTTTGTAATTGCATTATATGCGATCGTACCTTTCTCTTTCCTTTTTTATTGAGGAAAGATTTTCCACGTTCTGCAGGGTTTCCTCTTCATGAACGAAGCGGTGAGTGCGAGTAGTGTGGAACTTCGCAAGGCCGAATCTAGGGCTGCCGCGGCGGAGACGGAGGCTGCTCGTCTCAAAGAAGAGATCGGTGCTAGTTTCTCTTGTGCCCATGAATTAGCCACAAGGGAGGCCACTCGCGTGAGGGAGGAATACAAAGCCGAATCTCGTCGCGGCCTAGAGCTTTCTGACACGATGGTCTGTCGCGCCCGTAAAGTGGGCAAGAGAGAAGTTGCCGCGGAGATGATAGCTTGCCGCGAATGGTTCGTGCCTCTTTATGCGGAATTCTAAGATGCGAAAAGGGCAAATGGTGACTATCGCGAGTGCCGGGGTGTAGTTGGCGGTTTGCATCTTACCCAGCATCCGGACTACTTGTATGAGGCTGCGTTTGTGAAACAGAAGGCGCGATTGGTTAAGAGAGAGAGGAAGAAGGCCGAGTTTTTTGATCCCGGGGTGAAGATGTGGGATCAGTGGAGCTCCGGCCTGAGATTCCGGACGCGAGTTGTCGATCAGCCATGGATCGATGCTAACGTTGGCCAGGGCTCGGCGTCTGTGTTCGATGATTTCGATGTGTAATATTATTGCTTTATGATTTTGTTGTTGTTTTTCCGGGACTGGCCGTTGGTGGCTTTGAATCCCTGCCGCTGGGCGGCGTGTATTCGAAAACTAAAAAAGAAAAATATTTTCTAAGTATGAAATCTGTGTTTGGTTATGGATGTATAGGGAAGAATAAGAGTTGTCGTCTCGTATCTAACTCTTGGTGTAGATCGGCCGGTTCGTTTACTCGGAGTGTTTTTATTCTCGCAAGTGTTTAGATGTGGGCGAAGAGACATGCCTTTAGGATCTCGATTCGTGCCTTGAGACATTAGAGACCAATGTGCTGGGTTTAGGGCAAGACCTAGGTTTACTTTCAGATTGAGGCTATGCGATGACTAGTCGGCTTTCGTTTTTCCTGTTGCGATTTTAACCTGATTCCATACCGATTTAGAATCTTCGATAGGTTCTCGGCTTATACGATTCGTATGGTTGGAATCGAGCATCTCACCAGGAACAATTTCTAAGTTGCCCGGAAGTGCTGACCAAAAATTTGGATTTCTTTTATAGCGCGCTATTTTATTCTAGTCGGATGTATGCGGACCAGTGGGTCGGTGCGTTTGTTTAGGACGGCTAGCATGCTTGACGGGGCCAATCCCCGAGCGTTTGTGTTTTTATAGTCGCGGACGGACTTTTGTGAAATATTTTTTTAAGACTCTAGGCGACGTCTCGCCGGTCTTCTTTGAAAATATTTGGTGTAAAAGTTTTTGTAGAGATGATTAAGTAATTGTTACTGCGGAAATAATTTCCGGATGTGTGGACTCTGTTTTTTTTGCGTTTTCGATAATAGAAGAGATTTTATAATATTCTAACTTTGCCTTTATTAAAAAGTTTCAAAAATTTCGTTTACAAAGCGAATGTTTTTAAAATATTGGAGTATACGAATACTCGTATACGCACCCACTCCCCCCCCCCCCGTTTTGGAAAGGGGGATAGTTGAACCCTCTTTAGGAGAGCTGCCTACATATTCCTTTCGGAAATCAAGCCATCTCGTAGTTCTGATTGTTGATGCGAGTATGTTTACTCGGTTGTCGTAGACTCTTCGATCACTTTAGTCGCTGGATCGGTGTCTTGGTCCGGGTTTTTCTCCTCCAGTTGGGTAGAAGCGATGGGTGCGGAAGCTTGTTGCTTCTCGACTGTTGCTGATTTCGGGTCGTCTTCTGCGGGAGGTGGTGTGACCTTTGCCCGTTTTGATTTCACAATTGCGACCGCCAATTGCCTCAGCTTATGTTCGGCTAGGAGGCAAGATCGCAATTGTCTTTGGCATCCCCAGATCGCCGCGACTCCTGTAGGGGTCGGGAACTTGATGCCTAAGTGATAAGTCGAACCACCTTCATGGAGTTTATCCAAGGCGTGCCCATGATCACGTTGTAGATGGCCGGGAAATCGACGACCGCGAAGTTGACGATTTTCGTCACTTCTTTGGCTGCCACCAGTTGCCTGATTGATCCCAAGGTCATGGATGTCTCGCCGGAAAAACTGGTTAACGGTTTTGGAATCGGCTCGACTTCCGAGAGATCAATTCCCATGTGCGCTAATTTGTTGCGGAAGACCACGTTGACGGTTCTCCCAGTATCAACCAGGATTCGAGGCGGAGTTTCCGCTCGCTGGTTCCTGTCATTTTTTGGGAGGCGATCCGAATCACGGATGAGATCCTTAACACTGGATATCTTGGAGTGTTCTCCCGCGATCAGTTTTGCGGCAAGCCTGGCACCGAGAACTTTGCAGTTCACGGTGGAGTGTCCATGGGTTTGGTGGAGATCGCAGAAGGAATTCTCATCGTAGTTCGAATTTCTGGTCCACGTGTTCCCCGTAGTTCGCCCTTGTTCTGATCCGGATTTGACGGCGTAGTTGTGCGCCCCTTGGAGATCCTGCCCCTCGTGATGGACGAACTTGTCGTTACGAGAGTTTTTCTTTTTCTGCTTTTTCTTGGACGCGATATCCTTTGTGGATGCTTTCGCCGGCTTCTGGTTTTCGGATAGGACTCTAGTCTCCTCTTCGATGGTTATGTAATCGGTTGCCTTGTGGAGCGCATCCTGGATTGTCCGTGGTTTTTCGAGAGTTATCCACTTTGGAAATTTCGCCTTGAACCAGAGCAATTTTCTGAGCGCGTCGATGGCGGCTTTGTCGCTGATTCCGCTAACCCTAGCCATGATGAGTTGGAATCTGCTCATGAAATCGCGGAGGGATTCGTCCTCCTTCTGCGACAAGTTCCAGAGATCAGCGTCAGAGGTTTCCGGATTGATGAACATTGAGTACTGCTTCAGGAATCTGGAAGAGAGTCGGCGGAAACTTCCGATCGAATTCCGCCTGAGTTTGGCGAACCACTCGAGCGCCGCTCCTTCCTGGTTTTCGATGAAAAGACGGAAGTAGCCTGCGTCTTTCTCATGATCCTTGAGCTTGGCTCGTCCCATGGTAATCTGGAAAGCCTGCAGGTGCGCTTTGGGATCGTTTTTCCCGCCGTTGGTCGGCACCTTGAGTTTCCCCGTATCAGGTAACTTGACCTCGGTGATGCGAGCCGTAAAAGGTGTTTTCCGAGATTCGTACAGTAGCCGATCGATTTCGGTTGCGGCGCTGGTAGCGTGATGAATCTGGGATTTCACCACTTTTACCGCTGCGGCCGTTTTGGTAATGTACTTGGTTAGGTCGCCAGCAGTTTTCTGACCTCGTCGGTGTTTTCTGCGAGTAACTGGAGATTTCTCCACGGCTGTTTTTGCGTATCGCGCAAAATAGAGATCCTCCTCGTCTCCAGTCAGAGAACGCTCGGGAGAAGACTCCGGCAGAGGGCTGCGAGTTTTTCTTCTCCTAGGATGGACGTACGCATCCTCGTCTGACGAGTCAGCTTGGTCGCTCGTTTCCAGGTTAACCCTTTCGATGCCGTCTCCCTCGGTCTCCTGTTCGCGAGTAGGAGATTTTTCCGATTCGTTTAGCATCGCGCCGGGGTTATCTTTTTCGGAGTCTTTCTCCGTCTGGTTGCCCTGCTCGGTTCTGGGACGATCCATAGAAGTCGCGAAATCAAGCCTCCTTCCGCGGATCTTAGTAGTTCCGCGGGGGCGAATTGCTCTGGTTTTCGCAGTTAGGGTTTCGACCTGTTTTACGAGTGAACCAATGAGCTTCTCCTGCTCTTCCGATTTTTTGGTAAAATCGGAGAACATCTTTTCGACGGTCTCGGTGTTAGCGTTTGTAGCGTTGGCCGCGGACACATCTTGCAGTGGTGTATTGTCAACGTTGTCGCTTCCGCAAGTTTGTTGTTCTTCTGTCATCGCTTCTTGATTGAGCGTGCTGCGGATTATGTGTAAGATAGATCCAACCCCCCCTCCTTCTAGCGCCAAACTGTGGGAACCGAAATTCACCTACTGTCAAGATTACGTAAATAAGGGAACTTTGAGTAAACCCTAAGTTTCCAGAGGACCCGGCTATCTGCGAAACCGCACAAGAATAATTAAGAAACTGATGAATGCGAAATTAAAGTATAAATAAACGAGATTGAGAGCAAGAAGGATCTTACTACGAATCTGCGTAAGAATGGTTACAACGAGAATAGCCTTAGCTGCGTGAGCCGTCGGCAAAATCCCTAACTCTAGCAATCTAAGACCAAAAACCCTAGTTGAGACGCAGCTCGATAACAAAAACGGAAATATTCCTAAATGCTAAGTTTGGTGGTGAAATCTCTGAAAACTCGTCCTCTTCTTCTGCCCTATGCCTCTTGCTTATATACTCCCTCCCTAGGCGGTTTAGTCTTTCCATTTCGCCCAAATTCGAGTTTATCTCGATCTTTCCTTTTTCCTGCGGAAATCTTCTATTTATCTTCAAACCTACCATTTTCTTTCAAACTTAACTTTTATCCTCCTTCTGCGGGTAAATCGTCAAAACGTTATCGTATCTTCGGGTTTGATTTCGTTAAAATTGCGAGATGGCTTTTATCACGTTTTAGGATCTTCCGAGCCGTTTTGCGATAAATCCGTTTTACGACTTTATATGAGACCGTTTCCTGATTTGATGCCATTTTTTTAATAAATTCCTCGAGTTAATCATAAAATTTAGCTACGTTCATTTTTCGGTTGCTCGTTGCCATTTTTACGATTCACTCGACGTTTTTTACGATTTTTACAAAAAATCTCGAATAAATCGTATAGTTTAGGCAATATTCGGTGTTTCGTTTAACCTTTGCCGTTTTATACGATTTCCTCGAGTTCCTTTCGAGAAAACAAAGTTATTCGGTTTTTATCGTAAAACTCAAACGATAGGACGGATCGAGACGAAACGGGAGACATTTCGACCGTGGTTTGGAATATGATCGTGTCGAAGGACGTATGCCTTGAATCAAAGATGTGGGATATCGAGGCTCAGGATGGTCGGCTCGACGTACGACGATGGCGAGCCAAACTAAACCGAATCAGCTCGCCGTACGGCGAGCTACCCGGGAAGCGTCTAGCTCGCCGTACGGCGAGCTAGTCCGAGGCCGCTTAGCTTGCCGTACGGCGAGCTCGTTCGGCCAAACTAGCTCCCGGTTTACGGCGGATGCTATTTATCGTGGTTTTATAAAACGGCTTCTCGAGTTTTATAAAACGATTTCTCGAGTTTTATAAAACTATTTCTAGAGTTTTATAAAACGGCTTCTCGAGTTTTATAAAACGATTCCTCGAGTTTTATAGAACGATTTCTCGAGTTTTATAAAACAATTTCTTAAGTTTTATAAAACGATTTCTTGAGTTTTATAAAATGTATTTTTGTAATCATTTTGCGGAAAGTTTTGGCTATTGATTCCGTCGTACCGATTTTGACCCTAATAATCACGATACACTCACATCCCTTGGTGTCATCCCTTGATTGTACCCTTTGGCGACATCCCTTGATGTCATCCTTTGGTCGCACCCCTTGATGGCACCCTTTTGTGGCACCCCTTGATTGCACCCTTTTGTGGCATCCCTTGGACCCTTGGTCTTTTGCGCTTATTTCCCTTAAGGAATAGGTCTTCCCCTAGGCCTTAGTGGCTTCTATAAGCCATGGCCTCATATGGCTCAAGCCATTCTCACCACGAACCCGGATCGTGCCTTTATGGCTTGGACCTCAGATCCTTCCCTTATGGCCTGGATCCTCGTTTATCATTGGGGGATATCTTTAGGACGAGTGTCCTGTGGGAACCGAAATCCACACTGTCGATTTTCCGTCAAATATGGAAACTTAGGAAGAAACCCTAATTTTCCCGAGGTCCTGGATCTCTGCGGAAATCACTAAAACAAACGAATTTAAAAGAATATGGATGAACAATGAAGAACAAAGGAACAAGAACTTGTATGAAAGCTTTTATTAAATGAAGAATCGACAACTGTTNTGTGGGAACCGAAATCCACACTGTCGATTTTCCGTCAAATATGGAAACTTAGGAAGAAACCCTAATTTTCCCGAGGTCCTGGATCTCTGCGGAAATCACTAAAACAAACGAATTTAAAAGAATATGGATGAACAATGAAGAACAAAGGAACAAGAACTTGTATGAAAGCTTTTATTAAATGAAGAATCGACAACTGTTACAAGAAGAATTCAAGAACTTAGACGTCGAAACGTTCTAAGGATCTAGATTGCTATTCAAAACGCTAAGTCCTAAATTCTTAAGCTAGCAGCCGTCTTTTTAGGTCTGATTTTTCGTCCCCATTCTCTTCCCTGTGCCTCTAGCTTATATACTCATTTCCCAAGCGACTCAATCTTTCCATTTTGCCCGGATTCGAGTTTTTCGGGAACTTTCCATTTCTGTCGATCCTTCCTTTTCTTCCGCGGAAATCTTCTATTTATCTTCAAACTTGCCTTCTGTCTTCTATTTGCGAGTAAACCGTCAAAACGTTACCGCATCTTTGGGTTTGATTTCGTTAATGTTGCGAGATGGGTTTGATTTCGTTAATGTTTCGGGCCGTTTTACGATAAAAACCGTTTTACGATTTTAACGAGACCGTTTCCTGATCCGATGCCGCTTCTTATGATTTTCTCGACGTTTTTTATTAAAAACGCATTTTTACGATCTTAACCAGAAATCTTGAATAAATCGTATACTTTAGGCGATGCTCGGTGTTTCGTTTAACCGTTGCCATTTTGTACGATTTCCTCGAGTTCTTTGTCGAGAAAACAAAGTTTTACGGTTTTTATCGTAAAACTCGAACGATAGGTCGGATCGAGATGGAACGGGAGACGTTTCGGCCGTGGTTCGGAATGTGACCGTGTCGAAGGACGTAAGTTTCGAATCGGGGATGCAGGAGTTCGAGGCGCGGGATATCCGGGAAGTCTCTAGTTCGCCCAACGGCGAACTAAGTCGGCTGGCTTAGTTCGCCGGTTGGCGAACTAGTCGGGACGGGACTAGTTTGCCCACCGGCGAACTAGTCGTGATGGGACTAGTTCGCCCACCGGCGAACTAAGCCAGCTTGGCTTAGTTCACCGGTGGGCAAACTAGTCGGGATGGGCTAGTTCGCCCACCGGCGAACTAAGCCGAGCTGTCTTAGTTCGCCGGTGGGCGAACTAGTCGAGTGTCTCCTAGTTCGCCCACCGGCGAACTAAGCCAGCTCGGCTTAGTTCGCCGGTGGGCGAACTAGTCGTGACTAGTTCGCGTTTTATGGCTGTTTCGGTTTTTTGCGGTTTCGTAAAATGATCTTCGAGTTTTTATAAAACGATTCTCGAGTTTTATGAAACGATCTTCGAGTTTTATAAAACGATTCTTCGAGTTTATAAAACAATTATCGAGTTTTATAAAATGATTCTTCGAGTTTTATAAAACGATTCTTCGAGTTTTATAAAACGATCTTCGAGTTTTACAAAACGATCTTCGAGTTTTACAAAACGATCTTCGAGTTTTATAAAACGACTCTCGAGTTTTAATAAATGACTTTTGCGGAAAGTAATGATTCCAGAAGTTATCGTAGACGTTGATTTCGAGATTACGGTTTTTGACACCAACAGTTAGCCACCTAGCCTGCAATTTCTTGAGGAAATTTTGCGGGCGGATGGAGTTAGTTTTAAATCGGAATCTACGGCGAAGATTTGTCTCATTACGAGGGAGAGCTCTCTTTTTCTATAAGTATTGAATCATTACTTCTCATATCTTCCACCTCTCAAGTTTCTCTCCAACTTCTCTCTAGAAAAATTTTACGATGTCTTCTTCCCAAGGTGATCAACAAAACTGTGAGGTCCCATCCAATGACAACCCTATGGCACATCCGCAGGATGCTCGGATTTCTGAGTTTCTCTTATTTCAAGACGAGATGGACCGTAGCGATGCTGAGGAAGATGCCTGTGTCGAGCGACGTACCCTCGGTAGATCCATCCGTTCTTGCGAGAGAGGTCAAGGCTATTTTGGAAGAAACGACGGATACGGTAGCGGACTCCTCGACGGGCGCTGCTATTTCTGCTGAGTTCGGAATAGCCGTAGCTCCCACCACGGTAGAGTCGGTCGTGTCTCCGACCGTGGGCGAACCGGTTGTGACTCTTACCGCTGTTGAATCAGTTACGACTCCTGTCGCAGTTGAACCGGCTGCAGCTCCTACTGCGGCTGATCAAGTCACGATTCTGGGGCCTCCTGCTCCGGCCAAGAGGGTGATTGTCCTGGGACTTCCGGCGCTTAGCGCGACGCTGCCCGCTTCAGCGAAAGGCCGCAAGAGAACTCGTCCGAACCCTGATGCTCCCGCGAGAAAGAGAGCTGTGAAGGGTTCCGAGACCGGAGCTTCGTCTAGCAAGACACCGAGCTTGATGTCGATGTCGCAGCAACGTACCAAGGTACAGGTTCGCAAACATACGTTTTAAAGAATATATTCGTAGCTGACCATCTTTCTTGGGTTTTCTAGTTTGTTTCGTTGATCGATGGGATGATCAAAGAGTGTGGGTCCGAAGTTGAGCGTTTAGCCAAGGAGTTAGCCGAGTCGCAAGAGAGGTCGGCTCAGCTCGAGGGAAAACTGAAGGTGATAGAAGATGTGCATTCCGCGGAGGTGTCTCGACTCGAAGCTCGGATTAGCGATCTGGAGCGTGATCTCGGAAAGACCGCGGTCTCTCTGATCAAGGCGAAGGATGAAAAGAAATCCAAGGCTTCAGAGCTGCGCAGGCTTCAGCGCAAGATGAAGAGTTTTGAGGAATCAGCTGTCCGTGTGACTGAAAGATCTATTCCTATCGAGGGAAGTAATTATGATCCGACTCTTGCTGCCGAAGACGTACCTCAGCCTGATGCGGACAAGGGTGACGACTCGGAGGTTGCTGTCGGGGGTGAAGGTAATGCGATGGACAAGGATGAGGCTCCGTGTCCGGAGAATGTTTGAAGTTGTAGTCTCTTACGAGACTTTTAAAAATTAGATTTTTATGTATTTGGCCGAGCGCGGCCTTTGTTTTTGTTCGGGACTGGCCTTTTATGGCTTTGAATCCCTTGTTGCTTCGGCAACTTTTTATTTTCGTAATGGACAATCGGTTTTTATTTAAACCTTCTGTTTTGAGTTGATATTGCGGGAGGTCCGCGAGTTGTCGTCTCGTATTCCGTTCCCTTAGTGAATCGCCTTATTCGTTTTCTCGTTTTAGGATGTTTAGTAAATCGAGTGAGCGTTTAGATATAGACGAAGAGACATGCCTTTAGGATCTCGATTCATGCCTTGAGACGTTAGCGACCAGTATGCTGGGTTTAGGGCAAGACCTAGGTTTACTTTCGGATTAAGGCTGTGCGATGACTAGTCGGCTTTCGTTTTGCATGTTGCGATTTTAACCTGATTCCATACCGATTTAGAATCCGCGATAGGTTCTCGGCTTATACGATTCGTCTGGTTGGAACCGAGCATCTCACCGAGAACAATTTCTAAGTTGCCCGGAAGTGCTGACCAAAAGTTTGGATTTCTTTTATAGAGCTTTTACCCTTGTGTCGGGTGTTCGAGAGCTATATCTGCGAGATAACTTAAGTTTGTCTAAGACTGTTGCGATTTCGTTGTGATCAGCAACGAACTATTTTTAAGCGATAGATGTTTGCGTAGTTTGGGCCTTCGCGAAGGATACATATGTTTAGAAAATTTGCGTATTTTATAGTCGCGGACGGATTGTTTATTGTTTTTGAAGAGGAACGCTTTTCCGAACATTGGCGACGTCTCGCTATATTCAGAATTTCATTTTTTCTTTCGATGCGTTTGCTGAAAAAGTTTGAGAAATTTCGAGTTTTGAAATTTTGGGAGTATACGAGTATATGTATACTCACCTACTCCCCCCTTTTGAACGAGGGGGACGGCTGGTCTTGTCTTGCGACAGGATGCCTACATACCCTTTCGAGGGGATCAAGCCGTCTCGTAGTTCAGTGTTCTGCGGGCGTGCCGCTTAGGGATAGTATTTTTTGAGGTGCATCGCGTTCCAGGATCTGGGAATTTTGATGCCCTGCATGTTTGCGATTTTGTATGCTCCGGGTCGGACTTCTTTTATGACCTTGTACGGTCCTTCCCAGTTTGCTCCTAGTTTACCGGCGTTTCGTTCTGCGGTGTTCTAGAAGACTTTTTGTAAGACTAGCTCACCTTCGTGAAATCTGCGGTTACGTACGTTTGCGTTATAGTACTTTGCGGCCGCTTGCTGATAATTTTGAATTCGAACGAGTGCCTGATCCCGCCGTTCGTTAATCAGGTCGAGTTCGTCGAGAAGCATTAGGTTGTTTGCCTCTTCTCTTTCTGGGAGAAGGCTTCTACGTACTCCTGGAAATTCGACTTCCGCGGGAATCATGCCTTCTGTTCCGTACACAAGAGCAAAAGGAGTTTCGCCCGTTGCTCACCTCGGGGTTGTGCGGTTCGACCATAAAACTCCTTCGAATTCTTCGGCCCACTTTCCCTTTTTGGCGTCGAGGCGTTTTTTGAGGCCGTCGAGGATAGTTTTATTAATAGTCTCGGCTTGTCCGTTGCCTTGAGGATATCTTGGAGTCGATTTGGTTAATCGTATTTTCCATTATTCGCAAAAAGCTTCGAATCTAGTCGAGATAAATTGGGATCCATTATCCATCACGATTTCGTATGGTACTCCATGTCTACAGACTATGTTCCTCCATACGAAACTTTCTACCTAGGCGTCTTTGATGCTTGCGTAAGAGTCGGTTTCAACCCATTTAGAGAAGAAATCGGTCAGAACCAGAAGGAAGTGTTTTTGTTTTGACGCGTGCATTGGCCCGACTATATCCATTGACCACTGAATGAACGGGTACGGTGCCGAGATAGATGAAAGGACCTCGGCAGGTTGGTGAATAGTCGGAGCATGCCGCTGGCATTTCTCGCTTTTTCGCGAAAAATCTTCGCAATCTTTTACCATCGTTGGCCAGAAATATCTGTGGCGCTTGATTTTTATTGCGAGGGACCTTCCGCCAGAATGGTTTCCGCAAGATCCGGAGTGCACTTCCTGCATAACCCGCCGTGCTTTCTCCCCTTGCACGCAAGTCATCAGTGGTCCTGAGAACCTCCATTTGTAAAGTTCTCCGTCCATTACGACATACCGCGCGGCCTGGGTTTTTATCTTTCGGGCCGCCCATTTTTCCAGTGGAAGTTCTCAGTTGGTTATGTATGCGAGAATCGTTTCCATCCACGGACGTCCGAATCCGTAATCGGACTGATCTTCGGCTGGGTGGCTCTCCTCCGCATCGTCCTCTGGTTCGTTGATCAGATTTACGACTATGGGAGGTCCGATGCTAGGATGTTCGATGAATTCAACGGGAATTACCCTGCTCATACCAGGATACGAGCTGGATGCTAGGTCGGCTAAGGCGTCTGCCTGGGCGTTCTCCGCTCAAGGGATTCTAGTCAAGGCGAATTGATCGAACTTCTGAGCTAGGTCTTTTACCAAGGTCAGATATGCTTCCATTCTTTCGTCCCTTGCTTCGTATTCTCTGCTAAATTGACTAGCCACTAGCTGGGAGTCGCAGTATGCGTGAAGATTACGAATCTTTAGTCCGTGAGCTAGTCGTTGTCCGGCGATCAGGGACTCATATTCGGCTTTGTTGTTCGAAGCGTGAAAAATTAATCGGAACGACTGTTCCAATACTTCTCCCGTCGGGGATGCAAGTCGGATGCCAATCCCAGAACCTTGTTTGGACGAGGATCCGTCAACGTATAAGATCCAGGTCGAGTTCGGTTCTTGGTTGGACGTGCTTCCCGTCGGGAGTTCCACTATGAAGTCTGCGAGTACTTGTGATTTCGCGCAAGTCTTTGCGCGATATTCAATATCGTACTCGCTCAGTTCGATCGCCCATTTTGCTAACCTTCCCGATTGGCTGGGACTATGCAAAATGGTGCGGAGAGGGAATGAAGTGGGCACGACGATGGTGTGAGACTGGAAATATGGTCTTAACTTTCTTGCTGACATGACTACGGCCAAGGCCAATTTCTCCATCATTGGATATCGCGTCTCCGCGTCCAATAACGTTTTACTTACGTAAAAGATCGGCTTTTGTTCACCGCGTTCTTCCCGGATAAGGACGCCACTTACGGCGGTCGTTGATACCGTGATATAGAGGAATAATGGTTCTCCTTCTACGGGTTTCGCGAGTACTGGCGGGGTAGCTAGGTAATGTTTCAGCTGTTGGAAAGCTTTCTCGCATTCCTCTGACCATTCGAACTTTTTGTTTCCCTTCAACGTCTCGTAGAAAGGTAGACATTTGTCCGTTGATCGCGAGATAAAAAGGTTAAGTGCCGCGACCCTGCCGGTCAGTCTTTGTACTTCGCGTTTCGTCCTGGGAGAGACCATCTCTATTAGCGCCGCGATTTGTTTCGGGTTAGCCTCGATCCCGCGGTAAGTGACGAGGTACCCTAGAAATTCTCCGGACGCAATGGCAAACCGACACTTTGCCGGGTTCAACTTCATGTTATGAAGGTTGAGCCTCTCGAAACATTCTTGGAGGTGTACGACGTGGTCTTGCTCTTCGAGTGATTTCACGAGCATATCGTCGATGTACACTTCCATTGTTTTTCCGAGTTGTTCAGAGAACATTCGGTTGACGAGTCGTTGGTAAGTCGCGCCAGCATTCTTTAGACCGAAAGGCATCACTTTATAGCAGTAGGTTCCACGGTCGGCTATGAATGCGGTTTTCTCCCGATCGTTGGGATTCATCATTATCTGATTGTATCCCGAGAAGGCGTCCATGAAAGATAAGTGTTTGTTTCCCGCGGTTGCCTCGACTAAGCGATCAATGTGCGGCAGCGGATAGCTATCTTTCGGACACGCTTTGTTGAGATCGGTGAAATCGACGCAGACTCGCCATTTTCCGTTCTTTTTCTTTACGACAACGGGATTGGCGAGCCAGTCAGGATATTGAACTTCTGTGATTGATCCTACTTTGAGGAGTCTGTCGACTTCGCTGTTGACTGCTTCGGCGCGTTCCGGCCCCAGTTTTCGTCTTTTTTGGTTTGACGGGTTTGGATGTCGGGTCAACATTGAGTTCATGACATGTTATGTTTATGTCGATCCCTGGCATATCTTCCGCAGTCCAAGCGAACGTGTTCGAGTTTCGTTTCAGACATGTCAGGAGTTCGACTTTTAAGGTCTCGCTCAGGTTCGCGCCGATTTCGACGCTGCGTTCTGGAAAATTCTCGTCGATGCATACCGAGATGACGGGTTCGCAGGTTGGCTCGCGTTTACCTTCCAAAGCCTCGGCCGCTCGCAACTGCCAGAAGAGTTCCGTTTTATCTTGCTCTGGGGCGTTGTCGAGGGGCGTCGACTTCTTTTTCTTTTTGGAAGAGATATCGACCGGCAGATTTTTTCGTTTTAAATCCGTGGCATACAAACCTGCGAGGTTCTTCGATTTCCCCATATAGTCTCGATCCCGTAGGGAGTCGGAAACTTGAGACAAATATGGTACGTCGACGGAATCGCTTGCATCGAATTTAACCACGGTGTCCCTACGATTGCGTTGTAAGACATAGGTCGGTCGAGGACTTCGAATTCGACTTTTTTCACTATGCTCCCGGCGCGAACTGCCAAGTTGATCGTTCCGAGGGTCATGGTGATCTCTCCCGAGAGTCCTACTAGCGGGCTTACGTTTTCCGCGATTTCAGTTAGATCGATTTCCATTCTCTCGAGAGTATTTTTGAAGATGATATCAGCCGAGCTTCCGGTATCGACTAATATCCTTGTGACATCCATATTCCGGATCGTCAGCTCAATAACGAGAAGATCGTTGAGAGGTTTGACCGAATCGATCGTTGCTCTTTTCTCGAACGAGATGACGTCGCCGTTCAGATTAGGCATGTTATTTCTCGTTCGTTTTGGCGATTATTGTGTAAGAGAATCCGACCCCCCCTCCTTCTAGCGCCAAACTGTGGGAACCGAAATCCACACTGTCGATTTTCCGTCAAATATGGAAACTTAGGAAGAAACCCTAATTTTCCCGAGGTCCTGGATCTCTGCGGAAATCACTAAAACAAACGAATTTAAAAGAATATGGATGAACAATGAAGAACAAAGGAACAAGAACTTGTATGAAAGCTTTTATTAAATGAAGAATCGACAACTGTTNTGTGGGAACCGAAATCCACACTGTCGATTTTCCGTCAAATATGGAAACTTAGGAAGAAACCCTAATTTTCCCGAGGTCCTGGATCTCTGCGGAAATCACTAAAACAAACGAATTTAAAAGAATATGGATGAACAATGAAGAACAAAGGAACAAGAACTTGTATGAAAGCTTTTATTAAATGAAGAATCGACAACTGTTATAAGAAGAATTCAAGAACTTAGACGTCGAAACGTTCTAAGGATCTAGATTGCTATTCAAAACGCTAAGTCCTAAATTCCTAAGCTAGCAGGCGTCTTTTTAGGTCTGATTTTTTGTCCCCCTTCTCTTCCCTGTGCCTCTGGCTTATATACTCCTTTCCCAAGCGACTCAATCTTTCCATTTTGCCCGGATTCGAGTTTTTCGAGAACTTTCCATTTCTGTCGATCCTTCCTTTTCTTCCGCGGAAATCTTCTATTTATCTTCAAACTTGCCTTCTGTCTTCTATTTGCGAGTAAACCGTCAAAACGTTACCGCATCTTTGGGTTTGATTTCGTTAATGTTGCGAGATGGGTTTTTATTGTGTTTTAGGACCTTTCGGGCCGTTTTAGGATAAAAACCGTTTTACGATTTTAACGAGACCGTTTCCTGATCCGATGCCGCTTTTTATGATTTTCTCGACTTTCTTAATTAAAAACGCGTTTTATATGATTTTAACGAGAAATCTCGAATAAATCGTATAGTTTAGGCAATGCTCGGTGTTTCGTTTAACCGTTGCCGTTTTATACGATTTCCTCGAGTTCTTTGTCGAGAAAACGAGGTTTTACGGGTTTTATCGTAAAACTCGAACGATAGGTCGGATCGAGATGGAACGGGAGACGTTTCGGCCGTTGTGGGAGTCGATTTCACCTTACTGTCAAATAAATCGTAAATAAGGAAACTTCGGGAAAACCCTAAGTTTCCAGAGGAATCGGCTATCTGCGAGAACCGCACAACAAAGATTAAGATGACGAAAAGACTTAGAATTAAAACGAAAATAAGCGAGATTGAAAGCAAGAAGGTTCTTATTCCGAATCTGCGTTGAACTGGTACAAAGAGAGTAGCAGAAAACGTAAGAACTAGAATACCCTAATTGAGACGCAGCTCGCTAACAGAAAAACGGAAATATTCCTAAATGCTAGTTTTGGTGGTGAGAGCTCTGAATTTTCGTGTGTGTGCTTCTGCCCTAGACCTCCTCTTTATATACTCCTCGTCTTGGCTATCCGATCTTTCCATTTCGCCCTGATTTGACTAAATCCGGAATTTTCCATTCTTCTCGATCCTTCCTTTTCTTCTGTGGAAATCTTCTATTTCTCTTCAAACCTTCCTTTTATGTTTAAACTTGACTTTTATTTTCTTTCTGCAAGCAAACCGTCAAAACGTTATCAAATCTGCGGGTTTGATTCCGTTGAAATCGCGAGATGGGTTTTTATCGCGTTTTAGGTCCTTCCGGGCCGTTTTGCGATAAAAACCGTTTTCCGACTTTTACGGGATCGTTTCCCGATCAGACGTCGTTTTTAATAATTTACTCGAGTTAATCGCAAGGTTTAACGATTTACTCGACTTTTTATTAAAAACACGTTTTTTACGACTTACTCGGCGTTTTTTATTAAAAGCGCGTTTTCTATGATTTCAACGAGAAATCTCGAATAAATTGTATAGTTTAGGTTATGTTCGGTGTTTCGTTTAACCGTTGTCGTTTTATACGATTTCCTCGAGTTCTTTCCGAGAAAACGAAGTTTTACGGTTTTTATCGTAAAACTCGAACGGTAAGTCGGATCGAGATGGAACGGGAGATATTTCGGCCGTGGTTTAGAACGCGAATGCGGGAATGCGGGAATGCGGGAAATCGAGACGCGGAGTGTTCGGGACGTCTCTAGTTCGCCGATGGGCGAACTAGTCATGCATGTTTTAGTTCGCCCATCGGCGAACTAAGCCGGGCCCGGCTTAGTTCGCCAATGGGCGAACTAGAGAGTGGTTCTTAGTTCGCCCATCGGCGAACTAAGCCGGGTCCGGCTTAGTTCGCCGATGGGCGAACTAGTTGCGACTAGTTCGCGTCTTACGGCTTTTGCGGTTTTTTGCGGTTTTGTAAAACGGTTCTCGAGTTTTATAAAACGATCTTCGGATTTCATAAAACGACTTTTTAGTTTTATAAAAACGATCTTCGAGTTTTATAAAACGATTCTCGAGTTTTATAAAACTGTTTCTCGAGTTTTATAAAACGATTCTCGAGTTTTATAAAACGGTTTCTCGAGTTTTATAAAACGATTCTCGAGTTTTATAAAGTGATTTCTCGAGTTTTATAAAACGATTCTCGAGTTTTATAAAGTGATTTCTCGAGTTTTATAAAACGATTCTCGAGTTTTATAAAAAGGTTTCTTGAGTTTTATAAAACGATTCCCGAGCTTTATAAAACGATTTCTCGGGCTTTATAAAACGATTTCTCGAGCTTTATAAAACGATTTCTCGAGTTTTATAAAACGATTCTCGAGCTTTATAAAACGATTTCTCGAGTTTTATAAAACGATTTTCGAGCTTTACAAAACGATTTCTCGAGTTTTATAAAACAATTTCTCGAGCTTTATAAAACGATTTCTCCAGTTTTATAAAACGATTCTCGAGTTTTATAAAACTGTTCTTTTTGTATTCTTGTGGAAAGTTTTGGCTATTAATTCCGTCGTACCGATTTTGACCCCAACAGCCGTGGTTCGGAATCTGACCGTGTCGAAGGACGTAAGTTTCGAATCAGGGATGCGGGAGTTCGAGGCGCGGGATATCCGGGAATTCTCTAGTTCGCCCAACGGCGAACTAAGCCTGCTGGCTTAGTTCGCCGGTGGGCGAACTAGTCGAGTGTCTCCTAGTTCGCCAACCGGCAAACTAAGCCAGCTTGGCTTAGTTCGCCGGTGGGTGAACTAGTCGAGTGCCTCCTCGTTCGCCCATCGGCGAACTAAGCCAGCTCGGCTTAGTTCGCCGGTGGGCGAACTAGTCGTGACTAGTTCGCGTTTACGGCTGTTTCGGTTTTTTGCGGTTTCGTAAAACGATCTTCGAGTTTTTATAAAACGATTCTTGAGTTTTATAAAATGATCTTCGAGTTTTATAAAACGATTCTTCGAGTTTTATAAAACAATTCTTGAGTTTTATAAAACGATTCTTCGAGTTTTATAAAACGATTCTTCGAGTTTTATAAAACGATTCTCGAGTTTTATAAAACGATCTTCGAGTTTTACAAAATGATCTTCGAGTTTTATAAAACGACTCTCGAGTTTTAATAAATGACTTTTGCGGAAAGTAATGATTCCAGAAGTTATCGTAGACGTTGATTTCGAGATTACGGTTTTTGACACCAACATGTCCATTGTCTAAGATTGAATGATTTTATCTCTGTCCGGCCCTCCTATATATAGGAAACCAAAGGTCATGTCCAAAGGGAAACATCCCTTCTAAGCATGTTTGCGGGACAGATCTTGGCCATCGATTACAATCAACAGTCCAGATCGCATCTGTTGGATCTTGGAAGTTTCCAGACTCATCTAGGCACATCCATCCACTTATAGAAACGTCAAAACCAAGCCCATGGCCCAACCACAACATCCCATCGGCCCATAGCAAGCCCTGGCCGACCAACCGGCCCGGTAACCGCCCAAATTTGACCCAACTTCTCGAGACCCGAACACTCAATCCAGCTGAGTTGATCTGACTCCAAGCTGACCCAGCTGAGTGAGCTAGTAGCTCAGCTAGTTGAGCTGACACAACTTGGACCGAGCTAGACTGCACTTGATCGAGCTTTCTTCAGCTGATCGAGCTACCCGTCTACATCGTCCAGCTATTGTATCACTCGTCCAGCTTGTTGTCTTCCTATTATTCAAACCATTTAAGTCCTTTGATCCATTTATTGACATAGACTAAGTGTTGAGTTATGGTAGAAATAAGGGTATGGTAAAAATAAAGTTACCATGGTAACAATGATAAGTTACCATGGTAAATGGGGTAAAGGTGTATGCAAGAGAAGTTACTTGGTGAGAAAGAAGTTTTGAAGTGTATCCGGGTAAAGGAAGAGGAGATGACCGTTGAAAGGATAAGGGAAGAGCTCGCTTACCTTTACAGGCTGGACAAGGCTGGAAAGGTGAGCTAAAGGCATCTGGTCAAGATGCCAAGAGCATCAAACGTGTGTGGTCTCTCCTTCCACACATTTCAAACCAGTCGCTCCACCATGTTGAATTCACATGCTTTGTATAGTGTCTTGACTTCTTTGTGTCCCAAAAACCCTTAAGCCTTGTGCTATATATTTGTAATCTCGGATTAAATGAAAGCTAAGCAATCTTTTAGTCTCTTTACTCTCTTTGTTACTATTGAATCTCAAATCTCTTCTTCACCTAATCTCTCTTAATCTCTTCTTTTCCTCTTAAATCTCACTTTAATCTCATTCTCTTGCTCATAAATCCTCTAATCCTCTAAAAAGTAACACTAAGCTTTCCCATGATCCAATCTGATCATTACACTCATCCTACCTTGTTCATGATCTATTCCCATGATCTGAACCAAGGCAGTCTCGTTTCTATCGAAACGTCTAGGCCCTATGTCAGGATCCCAGGACGGGGATGCTACACGGATAATAGCGATGAGGAATAAGCAATGAGGAGAGTGAGTGAGGTTCTAGCGGTGAGGATTGGGAGATGAGGGAGTGAGGAGATATGAGATGGAGTGAGCGATGAGGGAGTGAGAGGAGATGAGGGCGACGAGGAAGCAAGGGAAGAGAGTGAGGCGATGAGGGTAACTAGGGAGTAATATAAAATAATACAGATGTAAAGATATACAGTAATAAATGCATATGTAAAGATCTTATAACTAGAGTAATAACTCGAGTTTGCAAGGCAGGCCCCTGTTGAAATAAATAAATAAAGAGAAGAAGAAGCAAGATGGTTGAAGATAATATCTGGATTGACCAAACTTTGGTTGCAAGGAAATGTGAAGGCTGTCTTGCACCAGTTGACCTAACTTGACTTGTAAGGCAATGAAAGGAGTTGCAGCATACCATGTGCACGTCCCGAAGCTCCAGAAACCAAGTTTATTCAGTTTGAATTCAAAAGAAAGGATCTGGTTTGAATTAGGCAGAGAAAAGTCACATGGGGGCATAAGGAGTTGTAGCAGACCTGTCACTATCACCATGGAGACCACACCTTGCCTCATGTTCCTTTCATCTAATCTGGACGTGCCTCACCCTTGGCTGTATCCCCTTTGGCCTCTTCTCATTCCCTACAGAATTATTTGTTTATGTTTAATTGTTTAATGTTGCTCATTGTCTATTTAAAGGCAGCTTCACCTCTTGTAACTCTTACCAGAAGCAATATACAAGTTTATCTCTCTAAACTTGTGGTTCTCTCTCTCTGTCTTGTGTCTAAACAATATTCAAAATGTAGGGAGTTAAGCATTATGGTTTAGAGGCCACCTTTGCTCTATATCTCTAAAGGCAGCCTAATACTTGTAAAATTCACTCTAAACTCTTCTTATCTCTTCTTAAGCTCTAGATTACTGATTCTAATTCCGATTCTCCTTAAGTGAGAAAACTGAATGTGTTGTGTCACTTCTCAAGGATTAGATTCATACTAGAGAGTTTCTGCTTCATATAACCAGTTTATTATCTTGGATTCTTGGTTATATAGTAAGCTGTGTATGAGGATTCAATCACAAGTTGGTTGTCTCTTCCTTGTAATGGTGAGTTCCTGTTGTATAGTTGAAGAGGATTCAGTTACAAGTTAACTGAATACTCTCTTGACATGAGACAAACATTCATGAATTCCAACAGCCCCTACCACAATATTACCAACGTTCACTAAAAGTCATATATCGCCAGACGACAACTTCGGGTTATGTAGCTTCTTATGTTTTCTCTTATTTCTTCTTTGCTCACTGATCTGGCTAATTACTTTACATGTTTTTTTGCTTTTTTTATTTGTTGCCCATCATGTGCTAACTTCCTATGCTATGAAAACTGTGTTGACAAGTAAGAAAATGCTTGATCAACATTTCTTGTGAATTATACTATTCTGCCTGATTTCATTTTTGGTTTTTGTGCTTAGATGTACTAAAAATTGATTGTAAATAGATACTTCCTTAGCCATTTATGCTGAAATTGACTGAACAAAAAAGTATAACTTATAAACTCCTACGATTACTTCAAACATGTTTCAAGTATATCAGATTATGTAATTTTCCCAGCTACTGCTCTATTTACCCACTCGGTTGCAAATGAAGAATGACACGCTTTATTTACCCACTCAGTTGTAGAATTACTACAATTATGGGGATCCGACCACAGACTGGTCCTAGCTAGGATTAAATTCGGTGTTACGAAAACAAGAAATATTTTCATATTCGACAATAGTTGGATCGGTAAACCAGGGTTCAAGGAAGTGGTAATCTCGGCAGGGAGACGATTTGATGAAATTCCAATTCAAAAATTTCATCAAAATGTTACCTCATGTTGAAATAGAATTAGTTCATTGAAGACGCAAAACCCAAAAAATTCCGCTACACTAATTAAATAATTGAAAGATAGGATAGAACTGGCACAAGATGATGATAATTATATGACAGCAGAGTTGGAGGATTTACGAAGACTGTTGATATTGGATTTTAAAGAAGAAAATACTTTTTGAAACAAAAAAAGTAGGGACGTGAGGTATAGAGATGGGGACAGAAACACAAAATTTCACCATGCCACTACAAAACAACGAAGAGCCAAGAATTGAATCATTAGTATCAAAGATAAGCATGGGAAGTTGGTAAAGTGTGAAATCGAGGTAGATAACATGGCTGTTTAATACTTTTGTGACCTCTTCTCTACTTCTTCGCCAAAAGAACTAGACGCCTCCCTCCGTTTTATTTCAGAAAAGGTGTCCCAAGCTGACAATAGGTCACTCTTAGAGTAACCGTTGGAACATGAAATTAGAAAAGCACTCTTCGAGATCAACCTAGACGAAGCACCCGGGCCGGATGGCATGACTAGTAAATTATTTCTGAAATTCTGGTGTTAGATGTGTCAAGACATTATTAGATTTTTCAAGACTTATTCACGACATACAGTTTCAACCCACTTTTGAACCAAGCGAATATCTGCCTCATCTCTAAAAAGAAAAAACCCTGGGACATGACCGAATTCAGACCTATTAGTCTCTGCAATGTTAGCTACATGATTATATTTAAGCTCTTATGCAATAGACTTAAGAGGGTTATCTCAGGCTTAATCTTAGAGACACAATCTGCCTTTGTGGCAAAACATTTGATTACTGATAACATCCTGATAGAACAAGAGAATTTCCACGCCCTACCAACAAATCAGAGATGTAGGGAAGATTTTATGGCTATCTAAACAGATATGAGCAAAGCTTACGATATAGTGGAATGGAGTTTCATAGCAACTTTTATGTTGAAGATGGGATTTGATGAAAGACTGGTTAAACTCAAATGTGTTGTGTCACGTCGGTCTCATATCAAGTTTTAGTCAATGGGCAACCAAGAGGGCAAATCTTACCAAAGAGATGTTTGAGACAAGGAGACCCCCTTTCCCCTTTTTTGTTCATCATGTGTACGGAGGCCTTGATTTCGCTCTTAAACAGAGTGGAAGCGGAGAAGAAGATTGTAGGCCTCTGAGCTTAGGCGAGCCCAAGGATCTCCCATCTTCTTTTCGCGGATGATAGTCTCTTCTTCTGTAAGGCGAATAAACCAATGTAAAGAGATCATGGACCTTTTAGACATACTTTGGAAGGCATTAGGACAAAGACTAAATGCGTCAAAATATACTATGTTTTGTGGAAATCGAGTTGTGTATTCTCAGAAGCAAGATATAAAAGAGGTCATGGGTTTTTCTCCTGAAGAAGGCATGGGGATGTAACTTGGAACAAACTACGGCTCGAAAATGAAAGTATTCTCCTATGTACAAGATCAATTCAATGGGCGAGTCAACACTTAGTCATCCAGTCTCCTCTCCAAAGGAGGAAAAAAAGTTCAAGTTAAATTTGTGGCTGATATACCATGATTTTGACCCACTTTTAATCATGGCATATTGGTGTTTTTATACCTATTTATTATATTATAGAATATTTTAAGCATATGTATAGGTTCATGAGTATTTTGGAAGAAAGTGATGCTTTAAGAGAATTTTAGAGAGAATTGGAGATATCACTCGATTTGGATATCGACAACACAATGAGGTCGACACAGAGTGATCAATATCGATCGATATGCTTAATGCAGTATCGATCGATGCCGAAGGCGCGGAAGACCGATTCGCGAAGCAGCCAACTTGAAACCCAAGACTTCACCAAATTACAATTATACCCCTGATGAGTCTTAACCTAAGTATTTATAGTTTGCCAAGGTGTTTTAGGCAAAGGAGAGCTTTTTTGTATTATTTTTACACAGCAAAAGGTTTTTAAGATTTTAGATTGAAAGAGAAGATCCAGAGAGATTTTTGATTGGGACTCCATTATTTTCTATCTATCTATATTTATGAAGTTTAATTACCTTGCTTGTGTTATAATTTGCTTAGCTATGTCTAAGTAATTCACTTGGTAGAGTTAGGGTTTAAATAAATTAGTGGGATTAGCCCCAACTATAGGATTGCTTGTTGTGGTATTCATTAATAGGATGTTCTTAATGCTTATGTTCTAGACTTGCTAACTAGAAACCTGAACTTGGGAGTTTTAGATTGTTTAAGCAACCTTAAGACAATTGTGATTATCCTGAATCCATTCTATTAAGCTAGGATTTTACTGGAAACAAGGCGAGAGCTTCATCTAGGGGTCTATAGTGAGTATAGATTAAATCGCGCATAAAGCTTAACTAGCCGCATCGATCGATATTTCCATCAGAAGTCGACGTCGAGTAAAGTGTATCGATCGATATTCCGATAGAGTATCGATCGACACTGTTATTGATCAGAAATTATTGTCTAGGTCAATAACGATCTAGTTAATAGATTTATTCAGTAAGCGAGAGCCCAATGAATTTGATATTTAGAGGTTAAGCTCTTTAATACCATGCAAACAACTAATTAGCATCTATATGATTAGAATCTCCAACATCTGAATAAAAACCCTAAGTATAACACCTTTCCAATTTAGTTCAACTCTCAATCTATTCAGTGGAGTAATTATATTACTTAACTAGGATATTTAATATTTTCTACCTATTACTGCAATTTTACTTTTAAACCAACCCAACATTATTACTTGATTAGATTTAATTGGTTCCCTAGCTTCTTGTGGATTCGATCCCTAAGTACTATAACTGATCTCTTATTTGAGAGAGTAAAAAGTCACTTCTTAGGGTAATTAGAGTGGTATCAAATTTGGCGCCGTTGCCGGAGAGCTATGATCGCCATTAGATTTAGTCTGATAATTCTAGGGTTTTCTTTTTCTCTACCATCTTTTGACACAAAATATTTTCTTGACTTTTAAGGGGTATACACAACATTACCAGAAGCAATAGGAAAAAAGTGCTATTTTCAGAAGACCCAGCAAGCTTGGAACGTTCGATCCGCCAAGCCTACGCTCCACATCGATCGATAGCAACACTCTCATATCGACCGATTCTCAATCTTCGTCGACCGATCTCGCTCTTACATCGATCGACATCCGCACTTCTATGTCGACCGCTTCACTTCATCCGTCATCGATCGACATCAACACTTATTCGTCGACCGTTTTCATTTACTCGACATCAATCGATACTACACACCGTACATCGGTTGATATTCAGCTAGGGGACATGGTTGTGATTCTGATACTTACTCCAGACGAGAATGGAGACCTGCATGACCAAGAGGGTCATCTGCATAATTCAGTAGGTCAGAAATTGGATGCTCAGGGGATTGTAATCCCTGAACTTGACACTGATGAGGCCACTCGACCCAAGACCTTGGCAGATTACAACCGTCCAGAACATTACTATGCCAACTGTTGGGATCAAAATCGGTCACGATAAAATCAATGATTAAAACTCCCGAAAAAAGAATACAAGAAAATTGTAGATTTTCTACGGAGATACGAAGATACGGAAAACTTGTATCAAAGTATGAAATAATTAAAAATACCTCATGATGGGGTCAAAAATGATAATATCAAGATCAACGTCTACAATTACTTTTCCTTATGTTTTCCGAAAGGATCCCGGAATGAGAAAACAAGAAACCTATGAGCTGAATAAGACCTTCAAGCATTCTAAGACGGCGAGCTGGCCGTACCGACCCAGCTCGCCGGCTTGGAGAGTTGGACAAGACCGTCCAGCTCACCAAGATGGCGAGCTGACCGTACCAACCCAGCTTGCCGGCTTGGCGAGCTGGATAAGACCATCCAGCTCGCCAAGACGGCGATCTGGCCGTACCAACCCAGATTGCTGGCTTGGGGAGCTGGACAAGACCGTCCAGCTCGCCAAGACCGTCCAGCTCGCCAAGACGGCGAGCTGGCCGTACTAACCCACTCGCTGGCTTGGAGAGCTGGACAAGACCATCCAGCTCGCCAAGATGGCAAGCTGGCCGTACCGACCCAGCTCGCCGGCTTGCGGAGCTAGACAAGACCGTCCAGTTCGCCAAGACGGCGAGCTGGCCGTACCGACCCAGCTTGCCGGCTTGGTAGAAGAAGAGATGTTTGCGTCGATCGATGCGGAATGTAGGTTTTTGCGGATCGAACGTTCCAAGCTTGCAGGGTCTTCTGAAAATAAGAGCTGTTTTTCTTTGTTGCTTCTTGTTATCAAAAATCAAAAAAAAAAAAAAATTATCAGAAGATGATAAAAGAAAAAGAAAAAAAAAAGAAATAGAAAAACCTAGAATTATTAGACTAAATCTAAAGGCTATCAAAGCTCCCCGGCAACAACGCCTAATTTGATGTTTGCTCAAATGTTTACCTTATGGAGCAACTTACTCTCTCAAATAAGAAATTTGTTGCAGTATTAGTGATCGAAATCCACAAGGAGCTATGAAATATATTAAAATCTAATCAATCAATAACCTAGGTTAATATAATTATTAAAACGCAGTAAATTAGTAAACAGGAAATATTCCAATTAAGCAAGACAATTACTTAACAAGAATGGAATGAGGGTTTTAAAACTACTATGGAAAAGTGTTAGACTTAGGACTTTTATTCAGGCGTTGGGATTATAATTATATATGTGCCATCTAGTTGTTTGCATGCTATTAAAGAGCATTAACTATCTTAATCAACAAATTTACTAAATTCTCATTTAATAAATAAGTCTATTGACCAGAAGGATGTTGACCTAGACAACAGTTTCCGATCAGTGACATTGTCAATCGATTGTTCTATAGGAACATCGACCGATCCACTTTACTCATCATCGATCAATTTCTGATTGGAATATCGATCGATGAGTCCAGTGAAGCGTTACACGCGAGTTAATAAAGACTCACTATGGATCCCTAGATCAAACTCTCGCTGTATTTCTAGCAAACCCTAGCTTAATCAGGTTTCTAGTTAGCAAGTCTAGAACATGAGCATTAAGAACATCCTATTAATGAATACCACAACAAGCAATCCTATAGTTGGGGCTAATCCCTTTAACCTATTTAAACCTTAATCTAACAAGTGAACTACTCAGACATAGCTAAGCAATTCATAACACAAATAGATAAATAAAATTGCATAGTATAGATAGATAGATAGATAGATAGATAGGACACAATAGAGTTCCAATCACAAATCTCTTAGTTGATCTTCTCTCCCAAAATATAAATCATAAAACCTTTTGGTGTGAAAGGAATACAAAAAAAGCTCTCTCTCTGCCTCTAACACTTTGGCAGAGTATATAAACATAGGTTAAAACTCACCACGGGTAAAATCGTCCTTTGGTGATGTTTGGGCTTCAAGTTGACTTGTCTCGCGAATTGGTCTCTACGCCTTGGGCATCGATCGATCATGCAGGGTGCATGTCGATCGACATGAGTCACTTCGTGTCGACCTCGATCGCCGTGGTCAATTCCAAATCGAGTTATTCTTCCAATTCTCTCTAAAATTCTCCAAAAACATCACTTTCTTCCAAAATACTTCTGAATCTATAAATATGCTTAAAAGCTTTTATAATATAATAAATAGTAGTAAAAACACCAATATACCATGACTAAAAACGAGTCAAAATCATGGTATATCAAGTCTCTCTGAAAGAAGTTTGAAAACAGCAGGGGCTCACAGATTTTAAAACTTTGAAATCATCACCTCTACAATATTGTATTTCACATCTAAGAAGTCCTAATCACAGAAGCTCATTATGCAATATCCTAGTTTAGCAACCAAATTCATCTCTCCAGCAACTTAGCAAATACTATCTAACATTTCCCTCAACTAACCTCATTTCTATAAATAAAAGTGTTGGCTTTATCTTGGGAGTATCGATCATAGGATGCAAGGATTCTCAAACAAGTATCTAGATCTGTAAGTCAAAGTTAGTTCATATCTTTTCTCTCTTCTAATTTCTCTCTTGAGTCAAAATCTGCTTCGAATGCAGGTTTATTGACCAAGATTGGACAGACTTCCACGAAAAAAGACTTAATGGTGGCTTCCACCAAGTCCTGATCACTTCTTTTTGACCTATATCTAAGAATTCATATGAAGTGAGCCTTAAGGTTGTAGCCACCAAGTCCCATTCGAATCCTTTTTGTTGTAATGCCTTAATGGTTGTAGCCACCAAGTCCTGTTCAGATTCCACCTAAATAAAATCTATAAGTATATTTTTCTTTTCTCTTCCTTTATTTTTGTTTTTCTATTTTTTCGTTTTTTTCTTTTTCTTTTTAAACTAAATATCTCTACTTAAATATTTAGGGTCAAAAATAGAGAGAGAAAAGGTGATAAATCTACACAAAGCTTTACCTTCTAGACTTGTTTGAAGAATCCAATCTCATGTATACCAAGCCCCAAGACAAGCAGTTGTGTCAGGTTTAGTGTTGAAGGTCAGCTTTGGTTCCTTCAAAAAATCTAAGCAAGTGTGAATAGTTTACATGTTGATCCACTTTAGCATCTTTAGTACTATCTGTAATCAGTAAATCTCAAATGGTGCTAAAAAGTGGTTAGATAACAAGCACAATCAATAAGGTTATTATCCGTTTCTTGAGCTCAATAAATGTAGTTTTTGAAAATAATTTTAATAAGGCTCAAAATAAACAAATATCAATAATCATCCCCCCAGACTCTGCCCCCAGTGTTAAACAGTCATAGTTATGTAGGAAAAATAAATCAAAAGTGTTTAATGTAACATGTTAGAATGATATACCTGACCGAACTCAATATCGATCGATGTATATATGAATGTATCGATCATTGCTGGTGATGTCGTGTCGACCGATGTCGTTTCGATCGATGCCGATTGTATCTAGTCGATAGGATGGTTATCCGTCTACTTGGATCTTTTTTTTTAATTTGAATCAAAAGTGTTTAACGTAACAAGTTAGAATTATATACCTGACCGAACTCAATATCGATCGATGTATATATGAATGTATCGATCGTTGCTGGTGATGTCGTGTCGACCGATGTCGTTTCGATCGATGCCGATTGTATCTCGCCGATAGGATGGTTATCCGTCTACTTGGATCTTTTTTTTTTAATAGGAATAAAAAATTTCCTCTTTTAGATTTTCTTCCTAATATTCAACCCAAAGTCACAGATGAGATGAATAATCTACTTACTAGGCATGTATCTGATTCTGAATTTTATGAAGCTCTTTGTCTTATTGGATCTGATCGTGCTCCGGGTCCTGATTGTTTCACTGCTGCATTTTACCAAAAAATTTGGTCAGTAATTGGTACTGATGTTTGTGATATGGTTAGAAAGTTTTCTGACACTGAAGTACTGGAAGACAAAGTTAATCATACTAATATTTGTCTACTGGCAAAGACTTCTAAAGCAAGCTGTTTGAGTGATTATTGGCCAATTAGCCTTTGCACGGTGGCATAAAGATAATATCGAAGAATTTGTGCTTAAGGCTACAAGGATGTTTGGATGGTATAATATCTGAATCACAAGCAGTTTTGTTCCTGGTCGGCAAATTTCAGATAATATACTTGTAGCTCATGAATTGATACATGCTTTAACATCAAAAGAGGATTGCTCGGAGAAGTACATGGCCATTATAACTGATATCAGTAAGGCCTATGATAGGGTAGACACTACAAGAAAACACGTCCTTTACTAGGACGGATTTTCCTCGTTATTTCCTAGTAAATGGTCATTTACTAGGAAATAACGAGGAAACGTGTTTCGTCGAAAGACGTTCATCGTAAAGCATATTTTCCTCGTAATGTCCTAGCTAATTTACGAGGAAACATTTCCTCGTAAACGCGTGGATAAGTTTTCCTCGTAAGGTCCTCGTAGGTTTTCCTCGTAATGTCATAGTAAATTGTTTCCTCGTAATCTCGTAGTAGGAACTTTACGAGGAACTTGCTAGGAAAATTTACGAGGACTTTACTTCGAAACCTTTACGAGGATTTTGCTTCGAAATAATTTTTTCCTATTTAAAAAAAATATTTATAAATTAAAATTATATATTAAAAAATTAAAAAAACCAAATTATAAATAAAAAATAAATAACAAAATATTTATAAATAACTAAATAATATACAATTAATAAGTTTTAAAATTCATAATATACAATTAAAAACTAAAAAAACTAAAAGGGATGCTGCTCGTGAAATTGCTGCACGAAGTCGTCGTCTCCAATGTTGGATGCCGGCTGTGACTGAGATGGTGGAGGCTGTTGGGGTGGAAGGGCTCCGCTTTCCCGTCTCTGACGCAACATCTCCGCCACTTGCAGGTTTCCAACCGCCATAATGTCGACGATCTCGGTGAGCGTACTCACATGAGACTGCGTCGCCTGCAACTCCGTCCGCAGCTGAGCATTGGCATCGTCCTGTTGGTGAACATATGCCGATGTCACTGCGGGGAGATCGTTAACCGAGCCAATCCCGACAATACGGCCCTTTTTCCTAGGGACGACCTATAAATAAAAATATTAATAACGTAAGGAAAAATTTAAATAAATAATAAAAATTAATATTCAAACAAATTATTTACCTCCTCGTAAATCTTATCCACTTCAAGAGTGGATAATACGACTGGAGCCCCAGTCTGCTGAGTAAGCTGGGTCTGGCGTTCGTCAACTCGGGCAGCAACCTCGTTGTAGATCCGCTCGGAAGCAGGATCTACAAACTGCCCACCCTTTTTCCGGTGGGTCCGCTCGTAAAGGTCTTTCAGAGATGGAAGAACTCCTGTCGCTTTAGCCTAATTTTTTTTTTAAAACGTAATTATTAATTTAGAATATTCAAATAAAGTAAAAATTAAATAGTTATAAAAAATCATCTTACCATGTCTAGACGAACTCCCCCGTGAGGTTTTCGGCCCGTGGTGTGAAGCATCTTCGTGTTGCCATACTCGTCTGTGGTCATGCGGTTCCCGGAGTTTGTCTGGTAGGTTCTGATCGAGTCCGGCGACGCCCAATAGCTGATGAGGCCATCCCACACCGTGGTTGTGAGGCAATCGGGTTTCCCGCGCTCGTAACCGTCCACCCGATTTAAAATAATTAGAATTAAAGTCAATAATATATATATTTAAAACTATACATATATTATAATTTATAAATCTATACCTGAAAGTCGCCCTTCCAGTTGTAGACCATGTCGCACAATCATGCTTTTGCCTTGGCCTCGAACTCTGACTTCACCCGCTGGTGAATCCCAATAGACCAACAATATTTTTGCTGTAATCAGAAAAAATAAGAGACGGATTAGTTCAATAATATTCATAATTTTAAATGATTAAAAATAAATTAAGTTCATTTACTAAACATACAGTGAACGATTTGAACCACATATTTTTTGTGTGGCTCGCCGTCATCTTCCAGTTTGGAGCTGCATCGGAAAAGTATCCCTTGATACAGTCCGTGACGCTAGATCCGACAAAATTGTCAAGACCAAACCTGGAAACACAGAAAATAAATCAGTAATTAGATTAATTAATATGTAAATATTTTGTTAATTAAGAAATAAATTAATAAAACTTTTTAAAAATTAAAACATACCATAATACGTTTTGGCCGTTCCGTCGGATAGGATCTAACTCTGGCAGCCCTTCTCTGCCTGGAAGGGCCAAAATATCCTCCACCGTGTACACCGAGAATGGTGCGTTCGGCGGCACCTGCAAATCAGGATGAATCCCGACCGGTGGAGGAGGAGGAGGAGGAGGTGGCTGCTGAGACCGGGATGCCGTAGAACCTCCCTGAGTCTCGGGAACTCCTGAAGATGAACCACCGGGAGCTGAAGAAGATGAACCGGGCCCGAATAGATCTCCATAGTGTCCCCTGATCAAGAGGCCTCCTGGCCTCAGCAGCAGCAACTTTGCTCTTTCTAACCATCTAAATTTAAAAAAAAAAAACAGAAAACATTAATTCACGTATAATTTTTAAAAACAGTTAAACCAACCTAATCTAAATTTCCTAAACTAACCACCTAATCTAAATTCCCTAATCTAACCACCTAATCTAAATCCCCTAATCTAATCACCTAACTAGGAAATATAGAGTACCTTAAGAGAATTTGGAGAGGAGGTTACTATGAGTGAGAAATCGGATTGCTCGTGTATATATAAGGAATTTTGTTTCCTCATAAGGCCCTAGTAATGTTACTAGGGCTTTACGAAGAAACAGCTATGCCCGTGTTTTTATTTCCTCGTAAGGTCCAAGTAACACCTTTACTAGGACTTTACGAGGAAACATCTTTACGAGGAAGTAGCTATGCCCGCGTTTTTTTCCTCGTAAAGACCTAGTAATGATGTTACTAGGACCTTACGAGGAAATAGCTATGCCCGTGTTTTCTCTTACTAGGGCTTTACGAGGAAAGGGTTTGTGAAACCCTGAACTCGAAACCCCAAACCACAACTTCCTTAACTCCTAACCTCTTCTACACCTAAATCCCAAACCACAACTTCCTTAACTCATTTTTTGTTATTAAGCAAACTTATAAAACATACATAATTGAAATTTGTTTTTGTGATTAAACAAACTTATAAAACATACATAATTCATTTGGATACATTCTCATAATCCGTAGAAACATCATCATTTTCGGAAAACTCGTCCTCAACACCGTCGTCCGTTGAGTGATCAGGGACATCTTCGTATTCACGATTATGCGGATCAATGAGTAGGATGTCATCAATTTCTGCTTCAGGTTCCTCGATTTCATTGGTGTTTTCTTCTTGTAATGGTGGTTATTCTCCCTCGATTATCCGTCCTCGAGGTGTCACTTTGATAACAGCTAACTAGTTTATTCCCGTTGTAGTAATCCGAGGGTATGGAATGAAGCAAACTTGATTTGCTTGGGAAGCTAATATGAAAAGCTCGAATTTGTTGTACCTGCAAAAATTAAGACAAAGGAGAAATTATTAGTTCTCAGAACATGCATGTACGTATGTCAAAAAAGAATTTGTTGTACCTTCGTCCACCATTGACATCAACTACACCGTTCTTGTTAATCCGAACACCTCTGTTGACGACGAGGTCTTACCACTCACAATTGAAGATAACACATTTCAAACTCATACCTGGGAATTGAACTTCATAAATCTCCTGCAAGATCCCGTAGAAATCTGTTTCGCCTTCACACATATTCCATAATTACTTGTCGCCCGGTGTCTACCATAGTCATAGGTATGAAAAGTATAGCTACTGGTAAAATCACGTTATGTTATATATTTAATATTTAAAATATATATATATATATATATAAAGTTTGTATGTTTATATATTTACCTTTCAAAATAAGCAATCAATGGATGCTCGCAATTAAGAAGATATAAAGGTGTGCACTATGGACGTCTTCATCACTCGACCACCAAACCTCTTTCAATTTCCCACCCAATCGCCCAATTTGACAAAAGATGTCTGGAACATCTTCTTCCATATATGTCGGCACGACACCACCATCATCATATCTTCTTGGAGCTCGTTTCCTTGTACGTACTTTCGGTGCAAAGTAGTACGATGTGAAATGTGATGTTTCTTCCGTCAAACTTCCCGCAACAATAGAACCTTCAACTCTTGCTAGGTTTTTGGCTTTTCCTTTCAAAGTTTTCATGGCCCTTTCATACTGATNCCATCATCATATCTTCTTGGAGCTCGTTTCCTTGTACGTACTTTCGGTGCAAAGTAGTACGATGTGAAATGTGATGTTTCTTCCGTCAAACTTCCCGCAACAATAGAACCTTCAACTCTTGCTAGGTTTTTGGCTTTTCCTTTCAAAGTTTTCATGGCCCTTTCATACTGATACATCCATCCATAATGCACAGGTCCACAAAGTAATGCCTCATACGGGAGGTGGACAACTAGGTATTCCATGACGTCGAAAAAAGTAGGCGGAAATATTTTCTCCAAGTTGCAGATTAAGACGGGGATGTTTTCATGAAGTTGTTGGACAACTTCCACTTTAAGAGTGCGGGTGCTCAGATCCCTAAAAAATGCTCCAATTCATATATATTTACAAAAAGAAAAATTATCCACATTAGTATATATATACGTATACATAAATAAATTAATCATATCATCGTATTATATTAATTAATTACCTGAAAGTGCTTCATGTACTTTTGCCGGTAGTAGCTCCGCAAACGCAAAGGGAAGTAGTCGCTGCATGAAGACATGACAATCATGGCTCTTCATCCCAGAGAACTTTTGCCCTTTCTCAACACATATTTAGAGATTTGAAACATACCCATCAGGGAACTTCACTTCTGAAGCCACCCAGTTGAACAACGCAGACTTTTTTTCTGATGACAGTCTGAATATTGGAACTGGAACTTGCCCATTGCTTTTTATACGTAGCTCACTCCTTTAGCAGATATCGGGTAAGTCCAGGCCTCGATTTACGTTGTCTTTCGTCTTCCTTGGGACATTCAATATAGTGTTCACAATGTTCTCAAACAAGTTCTTCTCTATATGCATCACATCGAGGTTGTGGCGCAAAAGAAGATTTTTCCAATATGGCAATTCCCAAAATATACTCTTTTTGTGCCAATCTGCTGAACACCATAAGAATCAAGCATATTACTGAAAATATGCCAATTCCCACCACGAGGAGCTGTTTTTAGAGCACAGTAGTAATCGATTTGCGCTTCGATTTGTTCTCCAGTTAAATATGGAGGAAGAGTGTCTCTGACAACCCTTTTGTGCCTGAACAATTTCTTGTTTCTTCGGTATGGGTGGTGGATGGGAAGAAATCGACGGTGACAATCGAACCAACTAGTCTTCCTACATGCTTCAACTGAAACGCATCTGTCATTCCATTACAATATGGACAAGCTAATCTCCCATGTGTAGTCCACCCAGACAACATACCATATGCAGGAAAGTCACTTATGGTCCACAAAAGCATCACTCACATCGTAAAGTTTGTTTTCGTTGAACAATCATATGTCCTCACCCTTGTTGACCACAAATCTTTCAACTCTTTTATCAGTGGTTGTACAAAAACGTCGAGAGATCTTTTTGGATGTTTTGGACCAGGTATTAATATGCTCATGAATAGAAACTCTCGTCGCATGCACATCTCCGGTGGCAGGTTATTCGGTGTAAGAAAGACTGGCCACAATGAATATTGTCTCCCAGACATTCCAAATGGACTAAATCCATCAGTGCATAATCTAAGATACACATTCCGGCTATTGCTAGCGAAATGTGGATGTAGATTGTTAAAATGTTTCCAGGCTCTTGCATCTGATGGATGAGTCATCTCTCCATCCGTCTGAGTATGCTCGGCGTGCCATGTCATCCCTCCAGCAGTCTCCTCAGATTGGTACAATCTTTTCAATCTGTCTGTGATTGGTAGGTACCACATCCTTTGGTACGGTACCCTATTGCGCCCTCGACCTTGCAGTTTGAATCGTGGCTTCTTACAAAATCGACATTCTTCTAACTTCTCATCATCTCCCCAGTAAATCATGTAGTTGTCGATGCAAACGTCTATCATCTCCGAGGGCAACCCAAGACTATATACCAATTTCTGAATCTGATATTAAGATTCAGCAGACACATTGTCTTCTGGCAAATACTCTCTAAACAAGTCTGCCCATGCATCCATACAATTTTCAGGTAGATTGTGATCGGTTTTAATACTCATCATTCTAGCAGCCAACGACAATTTAGACAGACCTTCTCTACAACCACTGTAAATTGGCTCATTTGCAGTTTCTAACATTTCGTAAAACTTTTTTGCATCTAAGTTAGGTTCTTCAACTTCATCATCATCATGAGTTACAAATGCATCACCTACCATATCATGAACCCTATCACAATCTACCATTTGTTCCTCTTGGTGATGATAGCTATTACTACTGCTACCTTCATTACGCAAATGATCAACTGGTTCAACCTGAAAATTGCTATTACTACTGCTACCTTCATTCTTACAACTAGCATCTTCTCCATGTTGATACCAAATATAATAATATGGCATGAAACCTCTATTTATTAAATGCTTCCAAACATTTTCACGAGGGCCTAATTTGGTATTGCAGCATTTCCGACAAGGACAGAACATCTTACCACTTTCCTGCGTGAGTGGTGTAGAATCTGCTTGATGCATAAACGTCTCCAACCCTTCCAGNGGGCCTAATTTGGTATTGCAGCATTTCCGACAAGGACAGAACATCTTACCACTTTCCTGCGTGAGTGGTGTAGAATCTGCTTGATGCATAAACGTCTCCAACCCTTCCAGAAATTCTTTCGTCACCCTCCCGTTATTATCTCTGTGTGAATACATCCACTGCCGCAACTCGAAAATATTTCCCGGACCGGACATTTTTTGTGTTTGATCAAGCTTATAGCTGATTTTTTTTGGTGTGTTTCAAATGAATCACATAAGGTGGTATTTATAGAAATTTTCGAATCTGAGCATTTACTAGGAAATTGCTAGGAAAAGTAGGTACAAAACACGTTTTTGATTTAAATTCGATATTTTCTATCCAGTTCCTCCTAATTTCGTAGTAATAAAACCCTTTCCTCCTAATTTCGTAGTAAAGACTTACTATAACTTTACGAGGAAAAGTGGTACTACGGGTTTACGAGGAAATGTACTTTTTCCTCGTAAGCTCCTCGTAACATTACTACGGTCTTACGATGAATTCATTTTCTCGTAATTTTACGAGGATCTTACGAGGAAATTTGATTTCCTCGTAAAACCGAAGTAAGGGCCTAATAATTTTACGAGGAACAATTTTCCTAGTAAAAATTCCTAGTAAAGGCTTAGTTTTCTTGTAGTGAGAGTGGGATTTTTTTAGATCTATTATGGAGAACTGGGCTTTAATCAGAGATGGATTCAGTTAATTGTGGCTTGCATAACTTCGGTTTCCTATTCGGTGCGTATAAATGGTATTCCATATGGTACTTTTAAGCCATTAAGAGGAATCAGGCAAGGTGATTCTCTTTCTTCTTCATTGTTTTTCTTATGTGCAGATATACTTTCACAGATGATTGATAGGGCACAAGTGTTGAAGTAGTTTCAAGGCATGACATTGGCAAGACATGTCCTTACTATCTCACATCTTCTCTTTTTGGATGATTCACTTTTCTTTGTAAGAGTTGATGAGAGAAATGCTCGTTGTATGGCTGGGATTCTTGAACACTATGAGAAGGTATCAGGACAGAAAATTAATCTTACAAAATCCTCAATCAATTTTGGTCGAAAATAGAGAATCATCATCGTCTACAAATTCAACATATTCTTCAGATTCATCAGCTAAGGGGAGGTGGTAAATATTTAGGTCTCCCAGAAAAAATAACTAGCAGTGAATTTAATGATTTTCAGGGCGTGGTGAACCAGGTTATGGCTCAAGTTGAAGTGTGGTATCATCAATTCTTATCGCAGGCTGGTAAGGAAGTAACGATAAAATCTATTTTACAGGCAAAACCAGTATACTCGATGTCTTGTTTTCTTCTACCAAAGACTAATTGTGATGAGACTAATTATGTGTTATCTAAGTTCTGGTGGGGCAGGAATGATGATAAAAGGAAGATCTCATGGGTTTCATGGAAACGCTTATGCCTACCTAAGAAAGAAGGAAGAATGGGATTTAGATATCTTTATGCTTTTAATCTGGCTTTACTTGCAAAGCAAGCTTGGTGATTAGTTGTTCGACCTAATTCTCTTCTTGACAGACTTTATAAAGGTAGGTATTTCTATTCGTCGACATTCTTGCAGTCGTTGAATATAACTCAATCCTCTTATGGATGGAAGTCCATTCAAGCAGGAAAAGAGTTACTTCAAAAGGGTCTTCACACTCTTATTGCTGATGGTTCTATGACCAATGTGTGGTCTGATAAAAGGATACCGAGTTTACCTCCTAGACGTTTAAAGTATCCTACTACTGATCCTCTGATGAAATTGTCGACACTAATTCATAGTGATACTCATAGTTGGAACACAACGGTCATAGATGCTTTGTTTTCTCCTGAGGGTAGTCAAGCTATTCAGCGTATTGGTATATCAGAAGATGCGCTTCAGGACTGTTATATATGGCCATATACTAAGGATATGAAATACTCGGTCAAGTCTGGTTATTGGGTTGCAACTCATGATTGTTTGGATTATTCAATTATCACTCCCCCTCAAGGATCTTTGGTGTTAAAGGCTAAGGTGTGGAAACTTCAAATATTACCAAAGATAAAACATTTCCTTTGGAGATTGCAATCTGGTGCCATTTCTACATTTGCTCAATTATATTAATGAGGTGTTCTTGACCCTACTTGTCAACGTTGTTGTTTGGATGATGAAACTATCAACGATGTTCTTTTTGGTTGTCCCTATATACCTTTTCATTACCGTTTCGTTCAAGTCTTGGAAGAGAATATATCATTATTATTTAAATACTTAGATGATAATGGGGAGGATATAAAATTTGGTCTAGTTCCTTTTTGGATCTTGTGGTATATTTGGAAATCTAGGTGTGATTTCTTATTCAGGAAAAGGAATGTTCAACCGATTCATGACGTTAATTAGGCCATCCAAGCTAATGCAGAGTGGATTGTATCAGTTTGAGTGAATCGTATAACACCTACTAGACAATTTCAGAGATCTTCTCAATGGTAACCTCCTCCTCATCAATGGCTCAAATGCAATTTTGATTGTAGCTACTCCAAGAATAATGAGTATACGGGTATTGGCTGGATTGTGAGAGACAAACATGGAACTTTTCTGAGTGCTTCTTCTTATAAGATTAACACTTCAATGGTCCAAGGATCTTTAGTTGGTGAAGCTTACGCTTTTCTGATTTCCCTTTATAGTGTTTCGATCAAAGGATATAGGAATGTTTGGTTTGAAACTGATAACTTGGAACTCACTACGATCATCAATTTTAAGAGTTGGCATCTTCATTTGGGTAATATGCTATTTGATATAAGATATTGGATGAAAAGCTCCCAGATTGTTTGATTGGCCACATTAATAGAGAAAGGAATCAAGCTGCGGATATAGAAGATGTTGCAGAATGAAGACTTGTTTAGTTTTTTTAATAATCCTCATGTTTGGCTTATTGATTTCCTGTATTACCCGTTTACATTTTAATTAATAAAATTATTATTGTTGTTAAAAAAAAAAGAAATGTCTCAATCAAACTATATATGTAAATTCCACTATATCTGTTCGACTAGTCGTTTTGTGACAACAATTTGGTGCTCATTTTTTTTAGTATACGTCGCTAGTCGTTTTATTTTAAGATTGAGACTATTTTCCTTCCCGTTCATTTGAATCTATATTTTCCTTCTCACTCATTTGATCTATATCTTTTAACCAATAAAATTCAGCACTACTATCTATAGAAAACATACATATTTTTTACACATACTGTATTTTAAATTTTTCCTAACAAAGAAAAATTTCTTTCAAAATATAGAAATTGTTATTAACAAAGCTATTTCATTCTAATATATATATTATGTTTATAGTATAGCATATATATATATATATATATATATATATATATATATATATATATATACTTAGACATTTGGTCCACTTGTTTTTATATGTCTTACTATTTAAAGTTTATAAAGAGTATCTTTAAAAATGTATTCATTATTCAGATTTTTAGTAAGGTAGTCAACTTACTGTATATTTAAAATGTATTCATTATTCCATTTTTAGTAAATAATATTTTTATTCATTATTAATCATTTGTGGCCAACGCATTCAGCCAATACGATAGCGAGAATCGATTTAATCATTTGCAAAATGTTTAAAAAATTAAATTTAAATATTTGGAAGTTCATGTACATGGCGTCGGGTTCCCTCGTCCAGTTGGTTGTGCCACATCTTTGTCTTCTTATTCACCCCTTACTCTCACAAAAGTTTATATGGTAGACCACTAATTTCATTTCATAGTAAAATAAAAAGGTTTTACCCTCAAAGACAATTTTGAGTTTTTTATACTACAATAAAACAGTTTTTGCTCTTATGACATTTTTTCCTAATCTATTCCATTTATTACTAACTAAAATATAACTAGAACAAAATTGATAGGACCCATTAAATTTTCTTTTTTTCCTCAGATCTTGTTTTCTATTTTGAGTTTCTTTTTTTTTTTTCAGTGCACTAATTCATAAAATAAAAATATAATCTCATCTTCTCTTCTTTCACAACTCTTCTTGAACATGCTTTATGGATGAAATACACTTTCTAAGAATAATATAAAAATACAATTTTGTTTTGGAAAACTGAGGAAGAAAATACAGCAGAAGATACATATTTCATGGAGAAGAGCTATGGCGATTTGGATATGATATGCCAAAATTTGAAACTAAAACTTTTTCTGTTTTTTTTTTTGGTTTTTGGTTCTAATTGGTTAATCTATATAATATTTATAAGTTCTAGAGGTAAAAACACAAAATAATGAAGATTTTATGATAATAATTAATGTTGGCTATGAAATATATTTGCAGGAAATGCATATAACCCGAATATGAAGAAGATGAAGTTATTAGAAAATTGCCACTCATTGAAAAAATAGGATTGAACGACCACGTGGACGTATACATAATGTTAGTGTACACATATTTGTGTACACAAGTACATTAGATGATCACGTGGATGTGTACATAATATTAATGTACACATGTACATATTTAAGAGAGAGAATTTTCTTTGTAGGTATAAGGATAAGGAAACATGGTTTACGTGAATTAAAAAAAGTCCTCATTATTGTATATGAGGCTTATTTTAGATCTTGAAATCATATGTGTTATACTTCTGACTTTGTTTCGTACAATTATGGATGTACACAAGTACAGTATTATATATCTATGGTGTACCTATATACTCGAAGCATGTCTCACTAATAATTCAAAACCCATAAACTCAAGAATATCAAATTGAACAACCTTAATACGTTATAGTGTCAAAGTAATCAACTTTTCCAAATAGAACACCCTAGAAACGAAGTATTAAATGAAACAACCTAAGAAGAGATCATTATATGAGTCTAGAAGCCCTAATCTCCATTTATCTCTCCTATTTTCCAAAATGAAAAAAACAAGTTGATAAACAAAACACAAAATTCAATTAAATTTGCATTATATAGTTCTAGAAGATGCACATGAAAAAATAGAAGAGATTAGCATGAATGATAATATATCTAACATATCAGATACTCAATTTACCAGCACCACCATCAACATCATCGCCATTATCATTGTCATCTTCATCTTCACATTGTGTGTACGATAAAATCTAATAGCGTAAATATGTACAATAAATAATAAGGTGTACATGTGTACGTTAAATATGATAGTGTACACACAAATCTTTTAATTAATTTTCTCATTAATAAAATTACGAAAATAACCTTGTCTTTTTTCTTGGTCACTGTCAACCAAAACCCTAATCTCCGCCTCTTTCACTTGTTTTTCATGATTTTTTACACTTTCACTTATTTTTTATTTATTTTTCCCGATCTAATAGATTTTTATCTTAATTCATAGTTTTACATTCAAAAATATGAACAAAACTGTTTTTTTTTAGTTTCTAATTTGTTGAACATTTTGTTCCAAATCACCACGGCTGAAAACAAAAGTTAAGTGCCACATTCTTGATGATGCCGTCTGACACATGTGTATTATGATGTCTAACTACGAGATCTTACGGTGATCGTAAAAAAATACTCTAAAAACAAAGTTCAGAATGAAGAAGATAAAAGAGAGATGATAGTGGATCCTATTACTTTGTCTATAGTTTTGTTTTATCTGGAAAAACTAAATAAAATAGAATAAAATTAGGAAAGAGTGTTTCGATAACACAAACTGCTTTATTGTGTTATAAAAACATAAAACTGCTTCTCAATGTAAATCAAACTGTATGATTTTTGGCATGAAAAATAGATGTTTCGTCCAGGTCTTCAATATCATACTAGTTACTATGATGATTGAAGTGACACCTTGCTTATCAAAGTAACTAAACATTGGGTATATACTTAAATGTGATATAATGTATAATTGATTAACGTGAATCACGTCTAAGCTAGTAATAATAAAATAAAACAAAATCTGTTAGATCTTAGCTAGCTTTCACACCGTGACCTACATTACATATTATATTTAAAACATATAGCACCTTCGTTGAAAATTATTAATCAAAAGAAGTTTAGAATTACTGTTTTGTAAAAAGTTTTATTTTTGTTGATTATGATGTTTATATCTTGTTATAGGGGCTCTAATCTTGATCATCTGTTTGTTCTAGAATTATAAATCTTACGGGATGAAAAACTCAGACACAAAAAATGAAAAAGGCATTACCCGCTAATTTAAGGATCAAGCCTCTTTTTACCCAACATTTTTTTTCGTTTTTGGTCTAAAAAGTTTTGCAACGCAGGGTTTTCTTTCAAATTTTTACCCCAAAATGTTTAACCCCGGTATCTTGTTGTTACTCTCCACTAAACCTACGTAAGAACGATTGTACACGTTATTTTCAGCCTTCCCCGGTGACACTCTACACTGCTACTACCCTATTTTAACACTTCATATCGGTGGAACCTCTGACTATACTACATATTGATATCTTTATCAAGAGAAGAAACCCAAAAGAATTATGAAAATCCTATCTACTGGACAAATCTGAAAAGTTTCAACAACGCAAACAATGATTAGTCTCATTTTTTACAGTCGACCTACACTACTAGTAGTGTTTTGGTTCATGTTTCAAAACTGAGATCCGCTCACAACCCGCATCTTCTCCTTTGCTAGGTCCTAGCTCCTACAAAGGAAGAACTTACCAGCGATTGTAAGTATTAAAGCAGTAGATCTATTGCATTCTCTTAATCTTTATAGAGAGCTTCTTGGCATAGACAAGAACCCCTCCCCATACCATATAACTCATCTGGAAAGTTTGAAAATGTCTCAGTCACTAACCAGCTCCAACAAAAACAAGGAAAGAGTTCAGGAAGAGGAGGATGACAACCTTGTTATCCTTCCGCATGTTGATAACTCTGAGCTGATAGCTCGATACAAACTCAGCTTGGTTGGAAGGCTCTTCAACAAAGAAAGATGCAATGATGAAGCTCTCAACGCCCTCCTTCCTAGGCCAAGCATCTAGGATGTCGAAGGTCGAGTCCGTGGCATAGATTTAGGGAGCCACCGGTTTCAGTTTGACTTCGATACAGAAGATGACCTTCAAAAAGTCTTCAGCAAAGACCCATTTCAACAAATGGTCATTTGCCCTTGAGAGATGGGTGCCTCACATAGGTGACTCATTCCTTAATACCATGACCTTTTGGGTTTCAGAAATGGGGATACGCACTACTGGCTTTATCCTATCTTCAGTACACTTGGAAAAAAGCTTGGTCAAGTCGGATTGGTGGCAGCAAAAGCAGAAAAGTTCTAAGTTGAGCTAAACGCTGACCTCCCCATCGAGTTTTCTCTTCGTGCGCAACTCCCATCCAGTGAAATAGTTCATGTTTCTCTGGAATACAGTAACCTCCATCGATGGTGCCACTCATGCCATCTCATCTCCCATGAAGATGAAAACTGCCCATAGTTGTCTGATGTAAAGAGAACAACACAGATTGGTATAAGAAGATAATGCAGATCAAGGCCCTCAGCCAAGGAATGATAACAACAAAAGTGGTGACCTTTCAAAGAGACTCAGTGTAGCCGATCAGAAACCTCCAACACACCAGGAAAGATGCTCAAGTGAAGGTACTCAAAGAGACAACCGAGATAGCGTTTGGAAACGCATTGACTCTCGGTATGCTCCTAAAGATAACCACCGTGGGGAAAATGGTCATGCTCATAGAGACCATGATAAAATGTGTTAAAACAAAACTATAGATGAAGTAATAGGACCCACTATCCTCTCTCTTTTATCTTCTTCATTTTGAACTTTGTTTTTCAATATTTTTTTAACGATCACCGTGTTACATCGTAATACACAGGAGTCAGACGGCATCATCAAGATTGTGGCATTTAATTGTTGTACTCAGTCGTGGCGATTTGGACCAAAATGTTCAATAAATCGGAAACAAAAAAAAAACAGTTTGTTCAAATTTTTGAATGTAAAACAATAAATTAAGATTGAAATTTAATAGATCTGGACAAAATACATAAAAAATAAGTGAAAGTGTAAAGAATCATGAAAAACAAGTGAAAGAGGCGGAGATTAGAGTTTTTGGTCGACAGTGACCAGCAAAGAAGAAAAGGTTATTTTCGTAATTTTATTAATGAAAAAAAAATTTGTGTGTACACTATCATATTTAACATACACATGTACACCTCATTATTTATTTTACACATTTATGCTATTATATTTTCTCGTACACACACAATGTGAAGATGAAGATAACAATGATCACGGCGATGATGTTGATGGAGGTGCTGGTAAATTGAGTATCTGATATGTTAGATATATTATCAATCCTGCTAATCTCTTTTTTTATTGTTGTTGTGTGCATCTTCTAGACTTATATAATGCAAATTTAATTGAATTTTGTGTTTTGTTCATCAACTTGTTGTTCTTCATTTTGGAAAATAGGCGAGATAAATGGAGATTAGGGCTTCTGGACTCATATAACGCTCTCTTCTTAGGTTGTTCCATTTAATACTTCGTTTTTAGGTTGTTCTATTTGCAAAAGTTGATGTACTTTGACACTAAAATGTTGTAAGGCTGTTCAATTTGATATGCTTGAGTTTATGGGTTTTGAATTATTAGTAAGACATGATTCAAGTATATATGTAAACCATAGATATATAATACTGCACATGTGTATATTCATAATTGTATGAAACAAAGTCAGAAGTATAACACATATGATATCAAGATCTATAATAAGCCTTATATACCATAACGAGGACTTTTTTTATTCACGTTAACCACGTTTCCTTGTACTTATATCTACAAAGAAAAATCTCTCTCTTAAATATATACATGCGTACACTAAAATTATGTACACATCCACATTGTCATCTAATGTACCTGTGTACACAAACATGTGTACATTAACATTATGTACACGTCCACGTGGTCGTCCAATCCTAATTTTTTTTTTAATTAGTGGCAGTTTTCTAATAACTTTATTTTCTTCATATTAGGATTTTATGTGTTTCCTGCAAATATATTTTATAGTCGCCATTAATTTTTAGCATACAATCTTTATTATTTTGTGTTTGTACCTCTAGAACTTACAAATATTATATAGATTAACCACTAAGAATAAAAACTGTTTTATTGTGGCATAAAACCTCAGAACGGCCTTTGAGTGTAAAAACTTTTTATTTTACTATGAAATGAAATTAGTGATCTACCATATAAAATTTTGTGAGAGTAAGGGGTGAATACGAAACAAAGAGGTGGCATAACCAACTGGACGAGGGAACCTGACAGTACATGAACTTTCAAATATTTAAATCTAATTCTTTAAACATTTGGCAAATGATTATACCGATTCTCGCCATCGTATTTTATGTTAGATCTGGATATATAGAACATTTTATATTAATGATTTATGTTCAAGTTTTACTTCGATTTGTAAGGGAACAAAATTATTATATTTTATTTGGGTAATGTAAAGCTCATTCTGAAATATTTTAAAGCTCAACTGAACTTATATGAATAATTTTAATGAGGTTCATAGATATGTTTTCAGAGTCGTAGATCAACTAATAAGATTTTATGCATACTCATATATTTGTAATGTTAATAGATAGTTAAAATATTCATGAATTTATTAATTTCCCCTTCCGGTACTTTGGATTGTGATATGATTAGCATCTTTCATGGGTATGGGTATTAGTCAATAAATGATCATTTCTTTTAATGAATAATTTATTTTTTTCTAAATTATCTTTAATCTTATGAATAAATTTAATTTTGCATTAATGATTTTGTAGTTTTTTTTTATTTGGGTCTAAAAACTATATACTAATGGGTTTCGGTAATGGACTGATTCTTTTTTAAATTTAAAAAAAAAAATCTTGCAAAAAAATATTTTTTTTTGCGGGTCAGAGGGTCAAATTGTTTAGTCGAAAAATGACTCAACCTGCTACGGAGCGGATTGGACGGGGCGGGTCTGACTAATCGATTAAAATTTTGTAACTAAATGATTTTATGAATTAATGAAAAAACTAAAAAAAATTGGACCATTTAATTGTTAAATATACAATCTTTCTCAATTACACATTTCAGATACAACCATTATTAACTTTTTCTAGATACAGAAAGTATTGATTAAGACATTATAAAATGAAAACTTCTTCATACCCGTATTAGTAAATAATAAATATTATTTACTAAAAATTCAATAATGAATAAATTTTTAAAGATACTCTTTATAAAATTTTAATAGTAAGACATATAAAAACAAGTGGACCAAATGTATGTATATATATGCTATACTGTAAAAAATCATATATATATATATATATATATATATATTAGAATAAAATAGCTTTGTTAATAGCAATTTCTATATTTTGAAAGAAATTTTTCTTTGTAAAAATTTAAAATACATCATATGTAAAAAAAATATGTATCTTTTTTATAGATGGTATTGCTGAATTTTATTGGTTAAAAGATATAGATCAAATGAATGAGAATAAAAATTTAGATTCAAATGAATGAGAAGGAAAATAGTAATTATTTTCTCAATCTTAAAATAAAACGACTAGCTACGTATACTAGAAAAAATGTGCACAAAATTGTTTTCACAAAACGACTACTCGAACAGATATACTGGAATTTACATACATAGTTTGATTGAGACATTTTTTTAACAAGAATAATACTTTATTAATTAAACTGTACACAAGTAATACAAAAAATCAATAAGCCAAACAGGAGGATTATTGAAAAAACTAAACAAGTCTTCATTCCCCAACATCTTCTTTGATATTATATCCGCAGCTTGATTCCTTTCTCTATTATTGTGGCCAATCGAACAATCCGGGAGCTTTTGCATCCAATATCTTATATCTAATAACATATTACCCAAATGAAGATGCCAACTCTTAGAATTGATGCTCGTAGTGAGTTCCAAGTTATCAGTCTCAAACCAAAAATTCCTCCATCCTTTGATCCAAGCACTCTGAAGGGCAATCAGAAAAGCATAAGCTTCACCAACTAAAGATCCTTGGACCATTGAAGTGTTAATCTTATAAGAAGAAGCACTCAGAAAAGTTCCATGTTCGTTTCTCACAATCCAGCCAATACCCGTGTACACATAATTCTTGGAGTAGCTACAATCAAAATTGCATTTGAGCCATTGATGAGGCAGAGTTTCCCATTGAGAAGATCTCTGAAATTGTCTAGAAGGTGTTATACGATCCACTCTAACTGATACAATCCACTCTGCATTAGATTGGATGCGTTATTAACATCATGAATCGGTTGAACATTCCTTTTACTGAATAAGAAATCACACCTAGATTTCCAAATATACCACAAGATCCAAAAGGAAGTAAATCAAATTCTCTATCCTCCCCATTATCATCTAAGTATTGAAATAATAATGATATATTCTCCTCCAAGACTTAAGTGAAACAGTTATGAATAGGTATATTCAAACACCACCATGTAGCAATAGCATAGGGGCAACCAAAAAGAACATGTTTGATAGTTTGATCATCCAAACAACAACGTTCACAATCATGAGTTGCAACCCAATAACCAGATTTGACTGAGTATTTCGAATCCTTAGTATATGCTATATATAACAGTCCTGAAGCGCATGTTCCGATAAACCAATACTCTGAATAGCTTGACTATCCTCAGGAGAAAACAAAGCATCTATGACTGTTGTGTTTCAACTATGAGTATCACTATGCATTAGTCTCGACACTTTCATCAGAGGATCAGTAGTAGGATACTTTAAACGTCTAGCAGGTAAACGCGGTATCCACTTATCAGACCATACATTGGTCATAGAACCATCAGCAATAAGAGTGCGAAGACCCTTTTGAAGTAACTCTTTTCCTGCTTGAATGGACTTCCATCCATAAGAGGATTGAGTTATATTCAACGACTGCAAGAATGTCGACGAATAGAAATACCTACCTTTATAAGGTCTGGCAAGAAGAGAGTTAGGTCGAACAACTAATCACCAAGCTTGCTTCACAAGTAAAGCCAGATTAAAAGCATAAAGATATCTAAATCCCATTCTTCCTTCTTTCTTAGGTAGGCATACGCGTTTCCATGAAACCCATGAGATGTTCCTTTTATCATCATTCCTGCCCCACCAGAACTCAGATAACACAGAATTAATCTCATCACAATTAGTCTTTGGTATAAGAAAACAAGACATCGAGTATACTGGTTTTCCTGTAAAAGAGATTTTATCATTACTTCCTTACCAGCCTGCGATAAGAATTGATGATGCCACACTTCAATTTGAGCCTTAACCTGGCTCACCACGCCCTGAAAATCATTAACTTTAGTGCTAGTTATTTGTTCTGGGAGACCTAAATATTTACCACCTCCCCCAAGCTGATGAATCTGAAGAATATGTTGAATCTGTAGACGATAATGATTCTCTATTTTTCGCCCAAAAATGATTGAGGATTTTGTAAGATTAACTTTCTGTCCTGATACCTTCTCATAGTTTTCAAGAATCTCAGCCATACAACAAGCATTTCTCTCATCAGCTCTTACAAAGAAAATAGAATCATCCGCAAATAGAAGATGTGAGATAATAGGGCAATGTCTTGCCAATGTCATGCCTTGAAACTGCTTCAACACTTGTGCCCTATCAATCATCTGTGAAAGTACCTCTGCACATAAGAGAAACAATGAAGGAGAAAGAGAATCACCTTGCCTGATTCCTCTTAATGGCTTAAAAGTACCATATGGAATACCATTTATAAGCATTGAATAGGAAACCGAAGTTACGCAAGCCATAATCAACTGAATCCAGCTCTGATCAAAGCCCAGCTTCTCCATAATAAATCTCAAAAACTCTCACTCTGTCCTATTATAAGCCTACTGATGTCAGTTTTAATGGCCATGTACTTCTCCGAGCAATCCTTTTTTGATGTTAAAGCATGTATCGATTCATGAGTTACAAGTATATTATCTGAAATTTGACGACCATGAACAAAAGCTGCTTGTGATTCAAATATTATACCATTCAAACATCCTTGTAGCCTTAATTACAAAATCTTCGATGTTATCTTATATGCCACCGTACAAAGGCTAATTGGCCGACAATCACTCATACAGCTTTCTTACAAACCATATCACAAACATCAGTACCAATTACTGACCAAATTTTTGGTAAAATGCAGTAGTAAAACCATCAGGTCCCGGAGCATGATCAGATCCAATAAGACAAAGAGCTTTATAAACTTCAGAATCAGATACATGCCTAATAAGTAGATTATTCATCTCATCTGCGACTTTGGGTTGAATATTAAGAAGAAAATCTGAAAAAGGAAATGTTGATGAATATGAGAACATCTCAAGAAAGTATTCCTCTGCATTTTTTCCTATAGTCTCATCTTTGGAAAGTAAGTACCATGTTTATCCAACATATTATTGATCTTATTATGGCTTTTCCTCATCTTTGTAGCTCCATGATAAAACATAGCATTATGTTCATACAAATTTAACCAACGGTTCCTACTTTTCAACCACCAATATTCCTCCTCATCAGCATAAGCTCTACTCAAATCACAGCGAAGTTGATGAATATACTATGTTGTCATTGAACTATCACAAATAGTTTGATAAATTAATCCTCTAATCTCCTTAATCCTCACTGCAGCATTCATGACATTATTTCTCTTCCAACTGATCATATTAGCACGGAAATGATCCAACTTGGGCATCCATCCCTCTAAATGACTCGTATCGCTCCAAGATTCCGTAACCGCTTCAACAAAACCTTCATGTTCAGCAAGTATTTTATCATAACAGAACCATCCCTTTCTTATCCTTTGTTAATATTCTATAGAAATAATCATAGGACGGTGGTCATGAGACACAACAATTTCTAAATATTCTTTTTCAGACATAGGAAAGTTATTTAAGAAATCTTAGTTTACAAGGACACGATCTAAGCAACATTCAATCACTTCGGACCTTCTTATACCCACCCAGCTAAAAGATTGCCTTTACATTGCAAATCTTTCATATCACAAACTTGGATCATAGTATTAAAATCCTTAGAACTGTGAAGAGTTCTCAAACGCCCACCTTTCTTCTATGTAAGTTTTGTTATCTCATTGCAATCACCACACAACATCCATGGACCCACTCTAGACACAGCAAGTCTTTTAATATGCTCCCAAAGCAGAGGACGAAACTTAGGGATATGGTTTATATTCAACATGAAGCTTTATATTCTCACAAGTCTTTCAATATGCTCACAAGTCAAATAAAAACTGAAAGCTTTATATTCAACATGAAGATTAACCATACGTACATCACTAGAAATGCAAGAAACATAAACATGATTCATCCAAAAGACAGCTAAACCTCCACCTAAACCCTCAGGAGGTACCAAAACCATCTGATCATAACCCAAATACACAGCAATGTCTCTAATATAATCACTTTGGTTCGTAGTCTCAATCAGGAACAACAAATCTGGGAGATACAATCATTGTAACTCCTTAAGACGTCAAACTGCCAGGCGTTTCCCCAAGACTCGACACTTCCAAACCTCCACTCTCATGTTACTTCTGGTGGTACCGGGCCCACCGCACCTCTCTCTATTGTGTCATCATTCTCTTGTTCCTGATCATTACCGTAATCGTCCTGAAGCTTCCTTAACCCATTGAACTCTGCAGACGTTGTCAACCTACCCACTGTATGCATATCAACAATAACCCTATCACTATGAGATCGCTTTTCTGAAGAACTCCCCCAACAAATAGCTTTCTACGGAAGCTGGAATCTCTTCATACAATCTTGACCGTGATCAATACCGAGGAAAGACCCATATCGACCAAACCTGAACTCAGAGCTCCATCTCTCTACCATCTCCAAAATGATATGGTCATCATCATCTTCTGTCACAACCACACTTTTCTCTTTAAATAAGGAAGACTTAATTGCAGCAACCTCCACATTTCCTTCCATAGCCTTACGTTTCCTGGAATAATCCTGTTGACCAAGGCTTCTATTATAACCTTCATAAACGATATCCATCGGAGCCTGCGACCAGATATGTTCCAATAAAGCCATATTTGAACCACCAGAGTTGATCACCGGAGGAACATAATTACCTCCCTGATGCAAATTAGTAGGAATTGTCTCCATCCCATCAGCGTGATTAACCGCATGATTGACTTGTTCCTCTTCAGTCATAGCATCATCTTCCTCATCATGATCATTCTCATGGTCACTTCTGCCTTGGTTAGCATCCCCAGCCGGAAAACTCTCACCAGAATCATGAGTTATCATCCCACAGTTTTCACAGAAACCACACAACCTTTCATAACGGAACTTCAGTAGCGTATTGATACCAGTATAAAACTGGAAATTCTATGAAACCACAGCGGCTTTGGCACATCCCAATTGAGTTGGATCTTAACAAACTCCACATTACCAGTATCTCTGGTTTAAAATTCACTAACAAGACATGACCAGTGCGATCACCAATGTTCTTGATCATAGGAGAGGTCATGAACTCCAATGGAATACCTCTTATTTAGACCCAAATAGGGATATGGTTCAGTTGAGCATCTCCCAATGCTGGGTTCGAACGAGTCATGATCAGCATACGTTCGTTGAATTCCCATGGACCACGGGTCAACACCGACTGCAATAGCTCTTCTGAAGGGAAAACAAATTGGAACTTCTTCCTTTCAACGATACGCCTAGAAACCACACCAACAAGACCCCACATATGAGGCAACGCAGTCATCATAGTCCGTAGGTTCTGTTTTCGCAGGATTGTGGGACGACCCATAAGAGAGAACTGGGTAGCACGCCTTACTTATGTACAAACTTCCATAGGAAAAGCCACTGCTTCATCCTCGATACCCAAGGTGAGATTTTGAATTGCCTTTCTTAAATAATCAGCCATGATTTTGAGGGAGAGAGAAGATCTGATAAGAAAAAGAATCTGATGGAAAACTTTGATATCGTAGTCTCCACGAACACCTTTACGGCTGAATTTATAAGGAATCCAAAAGAGATCATCATAGTGGGAGACTCCCACTACGGAGATGGAAGACACATACAACGGAACCACCGTTAACCGCCCCATTATCAAACCAATTAAGGAAGAACCTGCACGAAATGGGGCGGTTTCTGAAAAGAAATCGTCGGAATAGCATAACTGACGAATCGCACTTAAAATCACCCAGATGATTTTTTCCCTTGATTGAGACATTTCTAACTGAATGGAAATAAAGACCTGTTTCGTGCTATGGCTTATGGAACAAAAATAATCATTCCAAAGTGTGTGGTTCCATATTCATTTGATTCAGAACCTTTGGTTCTGCATAAAGAAATAAACAAAGAAGAAAAACCAAGTTCGAAATTTCAAACTTCTTTTTTTTTTTTGGGTCAGAATATACATAGAACTTCTATGATGAAGAGAAAGTTTGAACTAACAAAACCTAGATCTAACGTAAGAAAAAAAAACAACGGAGAGTACACACAACAAATAAATACTAAATTAGGTAACTGCAAATGACATATATATCCAAAGATTCATAATTAAAAATAGTGACACCCGAACAAACAAAATAAACAAAATTTAAAATTTAACGGAAGACGACAACCCAACAAAAGATCACACAATACATGTAGGAGGTGGATTACTCCCTCTCACAAGGCCCATCAGATAGTAGGCTCAGCCCATCCAGAAACAATCCAAGTCTGCCCATTAGCTGATTACATCTCGGCTCGGCTCAAGGACGCTTCAGTCGGCTCAAGTCTAATCACCTCGACGACTGAACGACTAAAAGCAACCGGCTAGAAGTCCATGTTAACGGGCTGGCCTAGAAGCCCATCAGCGAGAGGCCTTCGAAGAAATACCGACCGAGGTCATTTAGTGTGAAGAGAGATCACTATAAAAGGGAGAGATGAAGCAACGAGAAGGGGATCCTGAAATCGAGCACTCACTAACAAGGCAGCTAGAGCTAGGGTTTTACTCTATATATTTTCCAAATTGTGCTTTTCCGGCTACTTCACCGAGTGACGCTGTCCCGTCTTATTTGTTTCCTTGTTTGTACACCAACTATCTCATTAATAAATCAACTCTTTTACTCATAAATAATAAGACGTATTTGAAATAACTCAACGACGAGTTCCGTCACTTTCTTACTGATAAACGACTGGTTCAAACAATACACATACTACAACAAAACCTGATTAAAGTGAAAAAATACTACATCACTTCAATCCCTCAACCTCCTCGTGATTGGAGCGAGTATTTTTAGGAGAGTAACATCTTTTGCGTCTTCTACGCCCCTTGATTGGGCTGATCCAAAAAATTCTTATAACAAAATAGTGATGCTATGATCAAACTATTCAGAATCAAACTTAAGGAAACACGGTCAAAGAACACAAAATAAAACAGTCACACGTATGTAAACAATAGAATCCCTTTTATCTTCACAACCATTTAAGAAATTAAGATATTAGGTTCAATATGAATAAAATCAGAAATAAGCAAAGGCAATAAGAAATCCACATAAGTTTAAACCTAAACAAATGAGCGGTAGCTACTTTAAAGATGAATAGGGTTTATAATAATAATAACCTTAACCTTTCGGATAACCTAAAAAAGAAAAAGATTTAGACGATGGAAAAGTTTTAAATTCGTGTGAGCAAAGAAATAATACTCCATCTATTTTATTGTAAGTGTCATTTTAGAGTTGTGCATACGGATTAATGAAACATTTAATTTTACATATTTTCTATATAAAACACAATTACCTATACACATAACCACATTTTAACCAATAGAAAAAAATTACATAACAAAATTAATAAATATTACATTAAAAATCGAAAACAACACTTATTTTGTAACAAAACAATTTTTTACAACGACACTTAATATGAAACAGAGCGAGTAATTGGTTATATAACCTAGCAAGATTCACGTACGTATAAAATTTCTTAAATTTGGTTAGTCGATATAAAATATATATTGTTAATATAAAATGTAAAATTTATTGTTAATTGATAATTATATATAACTATGCATTAAGGGTAAAATAGACTTTAACCTTTCCAATTTTTGATGTGAGACATCCCTTGCTAAGCAAATTTACTTTTCAAATAATATTATAGATTCTAAAACAAACAAATCAAATAAATATTCCTATATTCTCTCTGAAATAATATTTAATAAAAAAAATTCATATTTTTCATTTAGAATATAATATATATTTCATTTTTATTAAAATAAACCCTTTTAAATATTTAATTAATTTTTTATTTATTTAAAATAAACTTATATTTCATTTTTCACTTGAAAAAACTTTTAAATACATTGTAATTTTTTGTTTATTTTAAAATTAAAATGCATATTTAATTTTAACTAAAACAATTTTTTAAATATCCAATTAATTTTGTAATTATAACTAAGCTCATGTATAATTTAGCATTAAATTTTTGGTATTAATTTAATATAATAATTTTCAATTAAATTTTTGATCCTTAACCAATAAAATTTTTCTATTAGAATTTTGTATCACATGATTTCAAATATGCTATCACTGAAATTTTAAAACAAATAAATTGAATTATTGCTTGTGAACTATAAATCATTGAGTTTTAAATATAATAGTATAGCAAAATATTACATTTAATCATGTAAAACAAATGATTCTGTGTGTTAAAAATAACAGTATGCCTAAATATTATAATATTGTTTTAAATCTAAACAATATTATAGTCCAAAAAAAACTAAGATCAGAGATTAAACCTCGGCTTTGCAAATGCAACATACCTGCATAAATAAATTAATACCTTGTTATAACATAGTTATTATGCATTCATTCATATATAACATAGTTATTATGCATTCATTCATATATTTAATGAAAGATCAAAGCGAGTTTGTGTTCATACCTTGTTTTTTTTCAACCATTGCGAAATGCAATCCTTGTGATAGATATGTTTACATGGTAATGTTTTTATTTTATCACCCATCACATAGTCGACTAGACATATCGAACACCTATAATTAATAATACCCAAATAAAAATTAAAATCATGGTTTAAATGGTAAATTTGTATCTAATAGAAATAACCATCTGTTATATGTTAATGTGGTTTGTAATGAAGCAAATATCCAAATGAGGAGTGAGGATTGAAGCTATAAACAAAATAAAAGATATAGAGATGATCTTACTGAGTTGTGGTGAATTTATTTTTGTTAGTTTGCCACCACCAAGTTTTGGTTTCCTCACCATATTTATGGGTCGGTAGTTTGGAAATCGTCATTTGAGATAAACCTCTATCGACATCTCCCATGGAGTCTTCTAACTCATTTAATTCCTTTTTATCCAAGTATGAAGAAATATAATATAGATATCTGAGTTATCTTTTCAAGATCGTAAACCACATATATATTTGGACAGAAACATTGAGCTGACATGGTACATACCTCATACGTCATATTTGCGGGATCAATGTTCTCATTGTTAGAGAGATTAAGGGCACTAATTGATGGGCTATCTGACAGGGTACGAGTATGTGTATGATGACCCGAGAAGTGATCATCATCGTCATGTTGAATAATTGTTCTACTTGTCTAAAATATAATTCAAACCAAAAAAATTGCGATACATGTAAGTAATTTACATCAATAATATGTTTGTTAGTTTGTAGAATTACGAAAATTAAATAACATTATGTGAAATTTTATTGCTAACCATTAAAATTTATGAAAATAAAGACATTCAAGTTGATTTATCTAGATTTATGAAACATATATAACTTTATGAGTGATAAATTTTGAAAATTGACAAAAATCATTATTACCGAGGGAGCATCACGATCAGGTATGTATGAATTGTCCACTGTAGATTAAAACAAATATAAAATCATAAGGTATAACAAAGTCGTAAGAATTACTTTACAAGATACAGTAAATAATACTTCTATTTCACGTTTATGCATCTGAAAAAATTAATAAATAATTGGAAGTAACTTAAATACTATTTTTAAATAGGAAAATAATTAGAAACTTAAAATTCCAACATAGTTTCAAAAACAAATTCCAACTTAGTTGGAGTTTTTATTTAATACATACAGAAATATAGATGTAAGAAAGTCTACGAAATTCATGATATAAGTACCTTGTATATCTTCATCCGTGCAATTTGCCGCTAGAATTCGGGAATCATAAAACAATGAAATATGGTAACTTAGTTTAAATTGGTAAATGAAAATATATTCGCCAAAGTATGAAAATCTTATATATTAAAACAAAAGTTATGACTTGATTTCATGTGTGATTTTTTTTTTAAAATAAACTATTACTAAAAAGTTATGTTACATTAACTCTCTAATAATTTTATCATTATTATATTTTATGAAAAATCATATTTATAATTTGGTTTTGGTAAATTATCCCACATCTTCCAACTTAGTCACGCAAAATATGTCAATAGATATAAATTTAGGATCTGTTATTATTTATAAGAAAATATGTCAATAATAGTTAAATGCATCCACAATATATTAACAAAAATTACAGATTAGTAATATGGAATATTTATATACCCTAAAAAAATTTACACGCTATATATATTTGATAAATTTATTTCGATGTAAATTTTTAAAATTATTTGTTTAAAATTTTTTTTTTATAATTTTTTTTTTAATAAAATTCTTTATAATATTAATTTATGAAGCTATAAGTTTAGTTTTTAGGAAAATTTTCTTCGAAGAGTATATTATCTTTGCTAATTAAAGTATACTAATATTTAATCAAACTCTATTTATATTACTTTATCTAAAAATGAAATACTAATCTAACAAACAATAAAATATAGAAGAAGAAACAAACACATGTTTGAAAAACATGTATAATATAGAAAATTTGAAACAATCTATTTGATTAAAATACTTATTATATAAAGTTATTATGTTTGAAAAATATTTACTATACATCGTAAATATGTGATTATTATAATATATACCAATTTACAAGTGAAAATAAAATGTTTATATAACTAACTATAAACGAAAACAAACATCTGCGCGGTTGCGCGGGTCAAAATCTAGTCTATTCTATTAAAATGGAGTCATTCTTTTTATCTACTGATACAAGTTGTCATTTAATTTTGGACCCTTCTAGAATGTTACAAATAATATAAGTCATGTAATTGATTGAACCGTATTACTTAAATTAAACCAACACAATTAATGTTAAAAGATGACCTTAATGTAAACTACCTTTAAAATACAGCAGATATCTATGTGTATACCGGAAACACATATTTCTCCTACAAATATGGAATGTTCTAAAAGAATATATATCATCAAAATATGGAATATGAAAATCTACTAATTATACTTAAATTAAACGAGTGGTTATTTATGGAATATAGTCTTGGGCTTACTTTTATTTTTTGAACAAATTATATAGTTTGGTTTTTGGGCTTAGTATTAAGAAAAAACTCCAAAAACATTGAATAAAATTTTCACATTAAAAGATCAAAAAATCAATTATTATTTTTAGACCCAAAAGGTATTTAATATTTTTAACAAAACAAAATAATCTATTATTAATCATTTTTTTTAAATCATGTACTTTAAAACATGTTAATATATTTTTTAATTTTAAATAACAATCACTTTGTTTTGATAAATTTCAATTGTAAATTTTAAATAATTTATTGTTTTATTTTTCTTAAATAAATTTACTGATTAAAAAAATGTAAAGCAAAAAAAAAAAAAAACCAAATCAAAAACCAAATCCAAAACCAAAAGCTGAAAACACATATTACATTTTAATTGCTTTGTTTATTTACAAAATAAACTATTTCAAATATTTTTTTTAAGAAATTGTTTTCATCTTTTTAGTTTTAAATTAGATGTTCGATTATTTGAGATTTCTTTGTTGGTAATATCAGTTCAAACTAACTCAGCGGGTTTAAAAATTAAAAACCCAAACCAAAAACTGAAAATGAAAAGTATAAACTTAAAAACTAAAAACCAAAAACCAAAATCTAAAAATAAAAAAGTGAAACTAAAAACTAATGAAAAACAATCATCACCACAAATTTTTGTGAACTGATTTTGTATCAAAATATTCTTTAAATTAAGACAAAACCCAATTATATAAATTTTTAATCATAATTTGTGGTGATGATTAGGTGGAGAATATATTCTTACATTCATCTTGTTGCTGCAAATATCTGGCAAGTTTTTCATCATCGCTTAGAGAGGTATGTAGATTACCTGGAAAAACAAATAAAAATGGATTTCTCTCGCAACTATTCTTTTAAAAAAATTGAAAAAAATACCAGGAAAATTGACTATTTTTTGCAAAAATCATATGTGACTAATTTATGCATTTATTAATTTATGAATGTTTTTTCCTGAACTTGTTAGTTAAATGTATATGATTAGGTGTCTTTTTGTCATCGAGAGAACATATGAACTAAAAATTCTAGATGTTTCACTAAAAATAATTTAGCCTTAAAATTATTTCTATTTAAAATTGCATAGTTTGACGTATATAGTGTATAGAAGCATTGCAAGATTACCCTCTAACACAATTCCAAAAAAAAAAAAATGATTACCCTCTAAGGCTTGCAATTTTCTTGGGAATCCTTCAGCATCATGTAAATAATTTTTTAAATTTTCTAGTGTTTTTTAAATGACAAGAATAACACTAGTCTTATTAAAAGTAATTACTTATTTGGTTTTGTTAAAAATCATTAAACACAAGATGCTTTTTGTTTTAGTACAGTCACTATTATATGGAGTAATAAACAGAGTGATGAGTGAACACTATGGGCATTAAAAATTAGAAAAACTATTGAAACCAAAAATTATACCAATATATATATATATGTGTGTGTACCTTCTTGTTGCTGAATCTCCAAAGCAATAGCAGCATCATCAAATGTTGAGTTATTTTGGTATTGTTGTTGAATTACTCGAGCAATAACATCATCATTAACTGTTTGGTCTGAATCTTCGGATAAACCATAATGTAAGAACATTGCAATATTCTCATCGACAGATGACTGGTTTATACAGTGTATGTACCTTCTTGTTGCTGCATCTCCAAAGCAATAGAAGCGTCATCAAATGTTGAATTATTTTGATATTGCTGTTGAATTTCTCGAGCAATAACATCATCATAAAACATCAGGTCTGACTCTTCTGATAAACCATATTGCAAGAACATTGCAATATTCTCATCGACAAATGACTGGTTTACAAGTCGAGGCATATATATTTTTCGAGTTTCAAAGAAAAAATGGTGCGTTCGACAATGAATGAGATCGATAATTTTCTCTTAATCAACAGAAAAGTATTCATACCATTACCTATCTCTCAATCATTTAAATAAACACTTGAAAGGAGGTTTCTGTTATGAGATATTATGGTCAACTATGATTGTACCAGAAGATTGCATCAGTTTGAATAGTTTCTTTTTGCGTCTGTTGAATTTATTTCATTAAGTGTATTTAAATATTTTGGCCCCAAAAAAATCTACTTTTTTTCCTTAAAAAAATTAAATTATAAAATGATAATCCAACTTTCAGATTTCTTTTACACAGTGTGATATGTTTCTTTATAAGTTGCTGACACATATTAGTTTTTAAAAACTAGATCACTAGATTTATTATAAACAGTAAACTATCCTTGAAGAAATAATGGTTCAAAGATAACATTTTCATTTTTCAATTCTTTTTACTATAAATTAATTATATTTATTTCAGTGATTTAATTAGTGATATACTATTACTAAAGTTAGTGACATACTTTGAAAAAAATCTAGTTATATCTACAGTTCTTAATTAATTTGACTAAATCAAAGATAAATTACTCCGAAATAAAATAAAATACATGAATGCTCCGTAATCATTTTTCTTACTTTTTTTTTTCTCTTAGAAGTTTTGTTTTATCTATCGTTTGCAAGGAAACAGTGTGTGTTATATAATTATTAGTTATAGACCATTGGATGTGAAAGCTATCAAAGTGATGAATCCCCCTTGGCTTCAACACCTCCCTCCATTTTAATTTAGGTTTCATTTAGAGTTTTTGCACATAAATTAAAAATATTTAATTTTTCATATTTTTTAACCTATACATCTAACCACATTTCAATCAATTGAAAAAAATCACATAAACTTAATAAATTCTGCATTATAATTATAAAACGACACTGAAACAGAAATTTTACCCTATAACGATATATAAATTGAAACGGAAGGAGTAACATACCTACTGCTCCATATAAGATATGGACCATTGGATGTGAAAGCTATCAAAGTGATGAATACCCCTTTGCTTCAACACCTCTGTCGTTGCTTTAAACCCATACATTGTTATTATAATAAAAATAAACTTTTATTAGATGAATATAATAAGGTGGTTTTTTAATGGGTAACAAGTTACGAAAGTGCTAAGATGAAATTTCTAGGCATATATTAAAGGCGGGATCAAATCAAATTACTAAAACCTATTATTGATGATGAGAAAGAATGAATCTATCTATCTCTTATTATAAAATAGATGTTTCTCCCTTTTTGGAATGCCACCTCATCAGTTAGATCCATGAAAAATTGACACATGTTCTATCCTAGCAAAACTCAAGTTTCTTTTGTTAGTTTTAATGGACTACAGAAGAATGCATTATGGGCCGTTGTGAAATCAGCAATTGGGCTGAAAACTTACAAAGATTTGGCATCACAGTTGCCTTCACCTTCGTTTTGAGAAGCCGCCATTCTCTCTAGGGTTCGTCATGTTCTGCAAGCTCTGCCAACAATGCAGGTCCGGAAAGGTCGACTGTGACGAGGTTTCTTGTCTAATCTAAGTGTCAATACGTCTCATGTCGTTTTGTTTGCGATTCCTCTCCCCCGAGCTGTTACAGTTAGCATTTATTCATCATAATTAACGAATTCAACAACAATCACTCATTCGGTGATCTTTTTCTCTATTCGGAGTGGTGAAATCCACTATAAAAAGGTAAGGCTTCATCCCTTGGAAAATCTCATGATTCCTAATAGCATTAGAAATTTCTTTAAAAGGCTAACTCGATGATTTGAAGTCAGGCCGTTTTCATCCACCGTCTAGGTGCGACTAAAACATGAAATGTTGTGGTTGAGAATCATCTTCCTATCTCTCGCTGATTCATTACTTAAAACATATTGTGTCAATAGACGATCAATGGCGAAGAAGATCAGGGATGCTCCGGTGATGCCTCAGGACACTCCTCCCCGGATCAGTGAGGTGGGAGAGATTGACACTCGTTCTCCCTTCCAATCTGTTAAAGACAATGTAAGTTTATTCTGTCAAGTTAGCTTTTTAATCAACAACAACCACCGTGTTTCTCCCCCTCATCCCCCTCACATGTACATTTATTCTTCTCTCATTCCCACTAAGCATATCTTTGAAACAATTTTCCAGTACATGGAAAAGAGGTTAGCAAAACCTTCAAAGGGTGGAGGAAGCAGAGTGTGCATCAATGGTTAACGAGCATAGCCTGGTAAGAAGATTAGAATATCATTTAAAAAGTACAAAGACTTAAGAGGGAAGCATGTATAATCAGAGAGAATGATCCAGTGTAAACCCAAAACGGTTGCTGGAAGAGATCAAGAAGAGCGGAGTAGAAGAGGAGATAATGTTAGAGGAAAAAGATGGAAGAGATCTAGGTTGCTATTGATGCTGCATTGAGAAACACAGAGATTTCAGAGGAAGCACACTGCATTGTCGATGCCAAACTTAGACAATGGAACCCACAAGAATTGTAGCAGATGGTATTGATGTTTAGGTGATTATAGTAATAAAATATTTTCCATATATGTTTTTTTTATTTTATAAATTGATAACTACTCAGAGTTGTTCATATGACAATACATGTGAGGATGTGAATTAAAACATAATAACACAGTGGAGAACTAAATGCATACATGATATAGCAGTCGTTTCTCAGTTAATTGGTTTTTTCAAGTGACATCATTTTCAGATTCCATTTTGCATGGTTTGAACGTAAACATTTACAAGAGGTTTAAATTGGATTCAAACCACTATATCACAACTAACATCAAAAATTTGATATAATTGAAATCTAAAATATACTGAACACCTTGAGCAATTGTTTATTGGAACTCATCAACCAAAGTGGCTACCAGGTGCGTCAAAGTTCTTTTTATTTTGTCGGTTTCTTTATATGAGTTGTTTTGTTTTCCTTTTTGGTTTTTTGAACTGTGGCATGTCATAACTTATATAGAAGGAGATAAGTAATATGGAGCTAAAGCGACTATTAATGCTTGGGAGCCAAAGATACAGTTGCAGATGGAGTTCAACTTCTTGCAAATATGGCTTCTTCGTGGCTCATCCAGACACAATCTTAACAGTATAGCTGATTGGCAGGTCCACTCAGCTAGCTTATAGGGAATGTGTATATGATTTTGTTTTTCATGTTCTGTGGGGGAGATGGAATCCACACCGTCGATTTCCCTAAAGATAGGAAAGTAAAATCGGAGGAAAACTCACTTTCCTTGTGATCCTGGATCCTCTACGAAAGGCGATGACAAGTAACCAAACAAATGCAGAAAATATGAAAAGATAACAAAAACGAATTCATAGAGAAAGTTAGATTTTCTTTTTAAAACACGTAAAAGCGTTGCAATCACTACAAGAGATTATGAAAGCTTTGGCCGCGAGAGATGTCAGCGAGTTACATAGTTCTAGTAACCTAAAACTTTAAATTTACTCAAGTCGCAGCTCGATAACAGAAGACGAAAAAGATACGAAAATAAGTTTTGATTGATTTCAGACTGAACCTTATGAAATGCTGCCTACGTACCCCTTTCGAAGATCAAGCCGAACATATTTCAATTGAAAGAATGGACCAAGAGATCGAACTGCATGGGCAAATTTTTTCTTGTAATCAAGTGCCAGTCATAGAAACAGAACATGTCGAGCATAATGCCTAAAATTCCTAAGTGCAGAGAGTTTTAGGACTCTAAAATTTGTTTAGGGGAGTCTCTTTTCTTGTAGTCTTGACCTCTCCTTATATATGCACCTTGAGGCGGTTTATGCTTTCCTTTTCTGCTCTTGGTCGAGTTTATCTCTTTGCGGAAAACTTCCATTTCGTCTCGATCTTCATGATTATCTTGAAAACTTGACATTTATCCTTGGAAACTTGACATTTATCCTCGGAAACTTGACATTTATCTTCTCCTACAAAGAGAAGATAATCCGTCATTGTATGTATCATTGGGCTCAATTTCATGTGAAATCGTAAATGGGTCTTTAGTCGCGTTTTAGACCTCTTTGGCCCGTTTTTTGACTGAAACGTTTTTACGATTTATTCGAAAGAAAATTCTCGATACATTTTCGATTTAACAAGAGTTCAAATTTCTCGTATAGTTCAGACAACTTTGGTATTAAGTTAACCGTTGTCGTTTTATACAATCTATTTGAACTTATACGAGAAAACTAGTCTTTGCGGTTTTTATCGTAAAGTTCCAACGGTAACGTCGATCGAGATGAAGCAAGAGACATTTTGATTAAGATTCAAAGGGGAACACAAAGAATGAGTTAATGGGCGAGTAGGATGCCCAAGAAGTCTAGTTGGAGCAAGTCGGGGGATTTCAGCGAGTCTTACTTGTATTCGTCGTAAAATCTCAACGGAAACTCTGATTGAGACGAAACGAAAAGCATTTCTATCAAGCTTCGAAGAAGAAGCTCAATGAGTTGTCCACCTTTCCCAACGAGAGAAGTGAAAGATGATGTCGATCTACTTTGCTCGTTGGGCGAGGATCTCGATCAAAATGCTTTTGATCCACTTCGCCCAACGGGCGATGTGGACGTAACTATCGTAGTCTGAGGTCCCGCTTGGATGTTTGAGACATTTTATAAGAGATCATGCAATCTTCCTTAGTGTTTTCCCAGTTTAGACGAAGTATTTAGTGACTTCTTAGTCTCCACACGAAGCGTTGTAATTACTTCGTATAACTTTACAAAGTGTTTGGGTAAATTTAGTAAACTTGTACGAAGTACTTATATAGTTTCGTATGCTTACACAAAATGTTTAGGTGACCTTGTGTTTTTGAGAAGTCGCTAAATTTTCATAAATCCGAATATGGTTAACGGAGATTGTTCATAAAACACCTAAACGGCAGATCAAGTGTACAAGATTACGTGTATAGAAGAATCTTTTCCAACATTGAACCAAATGTGGAATTACAGAGAGATTCTTAATAAGAACCCTAAAATGAAGAAGAAGAAGTTTACACAATATTTTCTGGTTGAATGAATGAAACCGTAAATTTCTGTTTTTATAAAACTTTCTGTTGCTCTCTTCCTTAGCTGATGTTCATGATGACGTGTCTCACTTATAGCATTCCCTGTGTCACAGTGCACCGTGAATCCAATACACGACCAGTCTCTACCTTGCGGTAGATCGATCATGTGTCTTTTTTTTTGCAGTATAGGTCCCTCTTATTGGATTGTTACCCTAAAACTCGCAAAATGTACACATTTCGTTTGGACTTGGCCCCATTACTTCCAATTGTGCCCTCCAGCCCATTTGATATGCATATGGGTTTGCAATTGTAATATAAACAACTAAATGCAAACTTAAACAACCTAAATGAACTGAAATAAGTTGATTAGATCTATTAATGTAATGAGATATGAACATTCATTTGTTTTATTTGACTCTATTTTCCATATTTTATTTTCTTAAATGTCCCCTCTTTCCGAACAACAATCCTTATGTTCCCATGTAAATATTTTACATATTGGTGAGGCCCTCTACCATCTCTTTCAGAGACATTTCTATTAGTGCCAACTTCATGGTTTCACCTTTACTCATCTGTTGTAAGGGCATGATTAACCCCAGTTTTTTTAACCAGAGTTCTTAACTTATGATTTACTATTTTTTTTTTCTTTATACATTTTTTGGCTAAGAGATGGATCTTATATCTCTAAGAGATGGTTCTTTATTTTCCTTAGTTAAAATCTAAGAAAAGTTAAGAACCATCTCTTAGTCAAAACTAAAAACCATAATTAAAAGACTAGGGGTAATCATGATCTCATGTTTTTCAAATTTGGACATGGCCCATCATCTGATTAGTAGAATGCTTTATTCATCTATCTATAATCTGGTGTGAAGTATAAAAGGTTTGTCAGAAAAGCATTGTTAAATTACTCTTTCAAGAAGAGACTAATACCTTCTTCCCAGTGGGAGAGAACTTTATCATTTTATTCCTTTACCAGGGTTAAAAAATTTCAGTATTTCCTCTCTCTATGAGAGATAGTCTTTTCTCGATAGGAATATCAGAAAATAGTTTCAACTCCTTCATCGTTTTGCTATCTTGTGTAGCTGTTTGTATGAGATCAGAAGATCCAATCAGACTCGTCTTAATTAGCGGCATTCTCTGACGCTAAAGATGTTAGTGCAGATGAGACGAAGAAAAACAAGTGCATAAAGTAAAAACACACAAAGTTTGTTAAAGGGGTTCGTTTTCTACGTCCCTCGGATCTAGTCCAGATTTCATTGACTTAGAATAAAGAGCAACCTAAAATTTCTATATGGTACAACACACACACTAGTGTCTACCACTCTTTTATAAAGATTAGGAATCAAGCATGCATGCATAGATAACCATCCGACGCATCAGAGCACACTGTCTTCTATAGCTGCAATCTTCACAGATCTCTTCAATGAAACCACATTTTCTAAACTCCTCCTGAGTCTAGGCTTCAATCTTCAACATCTCGGAGGTACTTCACCAAGTACGTTACCACGAACGCCACCAAACTAAGTCCACATCGGATTCCATCAGACAATGCTTCAAGATGTACTCGACACCAAGCAGTAACACACACCAAGAAAACCTCCCTCTCTCTCTCTTCTATGAGGTCTACTTTTCTCATAAGGCACGTCCCTTCTTATATAACAGACCAGAACTTGTTCTTCACGTCTTGAACTTTCTGTTTAAGTCTTCCAAATTCACTTAATGAAATTTTCCATATCTTTAATGGAAAACTTCATCTTCAAGCAAACTTCCTTTTTCTTTATGGAAAACGTCCATATCTTCAAACACATATTTTCTTTCCTTTTCCAAGCTGATAAGGGGTTTGAAGCCTTAGAGCAAATCAATGTAGAATTTTAGATGTCAATCCAATCCTGAGTGTTAATGAATAAAGAGATTACAAGTCATTGTATTAAGTTAAATGAAATCAAGAGAGTTGTTTTATAAGGTAACAAGTAACTAGCAATGTAAGTAAACAAGAGTAACTAAAGCTTTGTTTTCAATGAGATAAAAGAGCATATGGATAAGGGTTTTGACTTTGGGTGATCAAGTTAATATCTAGGGTGAGGATTCAAGTAGTCATTCATATCATATAGGTCTAGACACAATCCTAAGCTAATCCTTTTTCGAGGTAAACGCTCATTTGCTATCAATCTCTAAACATCAAGTGTCCTTCGTCTAAATCAAGTAAGCAATCATTGAGAACAAGTCTACTAATCATCTAAGCCTTCCTAACATCAAGTGTCCTTGGGTGAGCAAGCAAAAAGCATTATTACTTTCGTTCAGGTATTTCATCATATACCTTGTGGGCAGGAATTTCTAATGATCTAGAATAGAAGGGTTGTCTCTAATCTAGCATAGAAATCAAGTAATAAGAATAGAACAAAAAGGACATAACACTAATCACCCTAGATCATCACTTAATCACCCTAATCCATAAGCTCAAAGAGAGTCTACTCACTAATCTTCATGTTTAATCCTAAACCCATGATGGATAGAAGACTAATCATGATTAGCAGAAGAGAAAGACTCAAATTACTCAAGAAACAAAGATTTGATTAATCAACGATTCAAGTTTCCCAAATGTGTTTTTAGAGAAAAGAAGATAAGTCCCAACTTTGGGATACAAGATTATTTTTAGGAGGCTTCGAAACCCTTAAAAATACAAAAGAAATGACCAAAAGGGCCTTGGAAAAACATAAATTTCGACCAGCCAAAGTCATACACGGGTAGCCCAACCAGGGTGCTTCACCCTGGGTGGTTCCTCCAGTTTCTCCTCTCGTCTTAACCGAGCGGATCTTCTACTCCGGGTGCTCTACCCCGGGTGGTTCCTCCAGTCTCTCCTCTCGTCCTGGCCGAGCGAGTCTTCTACCCCTGGTGTGTTGATATTCCTTCAGTGATTCGATCACAACTCCTCCAATATAGTTCCAAATGTCTTGAAACCACTTCCATTGAAAAGCTAACTAAATTTTCTTTGTCTCCACAAAATCTTAGCAATAGAAGACTTCTCTAAGGTGTCCGTACATGTTCATCTTTCACCCTCTTTTTGATCACAATGCTCCCAATCACTCCATAACATTCTCCAACACCTAAATAGGACAATGCATGTAATATAGACACTAAAGATGCCTAATTCCTGATCTATATGATAAAAATGCACAAGATATGAATGCTAAAACTATGCAAATCTGCCTCATATCAACTCCCCCAAACTACTCCTTTACTTGTCCTCAAGTAATTAATTAAGATCCTAAGGAGAGAACATGAAAATGGGAACTCGAAACCAAAGGATACACTTCTTATACTCAACACAACATCCTAGACAAACATAACCAATAGCATAAGCAATCTCAATTAGTACACTCTATCTTCTCAAGGCCTAGTTAGACTCTTTCTTTTAGACAAGTTGTAGATCACCAATCAACAATTCTCTTCAACCAACCCTTACATTCAATTACGCATAAGCTAATAAGGTGAGTTCTTGCAAATGGAAACTTGATCTCAATCATTTGGCTTGGTAAGTGAAATGGCTAAATGAGAACAGAAGAGGGGTTTCAATACATTTCCTTTTAATGGCTTACACTCAAGAATAGGAGCTTGATCATTATGCAAATCTAAGAAAATGAGCAACTTATGCATACATTGCTTGTTCTTATCAATCTACCATTTTCCTAGACATCTTTAAACTCTACCATTTTCCTTGGTGTAAATCTCAAACCCATTCATCCCCCAAAAAATTAAGATCACTCTCTTATTTCACTCACCCAATGAACTCTTTCTATTTTCTTTTCTTTTGAACCAACTAGAGACTTTTTCTTTCACGTTTTACTTAAATTCTACTCTTATTTTTCTTATGTCTTCCCTAAAGTATTTTCTAGAATCTTTTCTTTCTTTCTTTTCTTTAGTTTAAGGGGTTTCTTATTTGAAGTTTCTAGAGCGTTTTTTTTTTGTCTTTTGATCCCTAGTGGTTTTTGTTTTTTTTGTTTTTTCTTTCTTTGGTTCATTATTTTCACTCATCTAACACCCCAAGACCCAAAATAAACTCTTTTGCACCACAATACCAAAATTCCCATCTTAATTGCTAACTCTCAAGAGGTTCTATAGCTAGCATGAGATAAGAACAACCAATGTCGCCCCTAATACTCTCAAGTTTTTGCACATGACAAGCTATCAAAAGAGACCTCACACAAGTAATATGATTTAGGCTTCAAAGAATGGTAAGGGTTTAAGGATAAGGCATGCCATTTGGGTTTTATAAAGAGTGTTATGAAGGATAAGTAAAACCCAAATGTGTATGATCCATGATCAAGTATGCAAGTTCCCATAAGCAAGAACATTAAGTTCATTCAGCTTTAAGTTTATTTGGAGTTGGTTTAAAGGAGAATGTCAATCTCACACAAGAAACAAGTTTCAAGAAGAGTTTTCAAGGCTCGAAGCATGCAAGCTTTTCAAGAGATGCTTAGGCTACTTGTTATGATCAGCTAGGGTGTAATTTTGAGTTCTAAGCATGTGTTTCCTTATTAGGTAATCTCCCAATGCATGTATGCAATATAAATGCTTCTAGACTCAATCCTAAAGATGCAAATGATGCAACCTAAATGCTTGTTTTTGTTTCTTTTTAGAAATTTTTCATTTAAGATGCAATGTATATACAATGCAATGCATGAGACTCATGACATGAAAACACAAGAATATGAGATAGTAGATTCTCCTCCAAACTTACTTCACACAGTCCCTTGTGTGAGAGTAAGCTCAAAGAAGAAGTCTAAGAGAAAGAAATAGACATGAAGACTAATTATTTACAAGGGTGGAGTGTAACTTACCTTCGGGTTGTATGAAGTGTTTTGGTCATATGGCTTTGGGCATGGCCTTGAGAGGGCACCCCCAAACTTGGTCTTGACCTTATTCAACACATAATAGCAGCAATATATACAAAGATAATCATGGGAATTCTTCCCAATTGAGCTTGTTTAAAGTCTCTTAGCTTGACTACCTTTGTTTACCTATTGAGAAGGAGGATCCTTCCCACCTTCAAAAGTGATGGTGAGGACATGTGTAAGGAGCTCTTGAAACTTTAGTGGATCAGCTTGGAGTTGAGGAGATATAATGGCCCTGGTACTTGACAATGGCTTGGATCTTCCCTTGCACTTGATCTTATACTCAATGACTCCATCCTTTAGATTTAAAGGGTGGAGTGTAAGAGTGTGTGGCATCTTGGCAAACTTTGGAGATGGAGAAGTTTTAATCTTCTTCTTGGTTTGAGTAGACTCAGTAGCTTCACTCACCTCCTCCTTGGTAGCATCTCCCAAGTGCTCTACATAATTCTTCTTCGAGGAACCTTCACCAAGAACTTCTTCCTCCTTAACAACCAATGCATCTTTCAAAATTTTTCCACAATAACCTGCATTCAGCATTGATGACTTGATTGGATAGGAGACTTCCTTGTTGATATTGTGGAGGACCACCTTATTGTTTGGGAAGTCAATGCAAGCCTCCACAGTGGCAAGGAAGGACAAGCCTAAGAGCAAGGGCATTCTCCTCTTGCTTGTCATATCAAGAACAGTGAGGTCTATGGGAATGGTGCAAGACCCAATCTTCAGAGGGAAGTCCTTGATGAGACCAATAGGTGTTGTTGAAGAAGAGTCTCGAAACATGAGGGAGGAGTTGTTTTGTTCCATGCCTTTGATCCCTAATCTCTTCACCATATCCAAGAATATCACATTCACACAAGCTCCACTATCCACAAGAGCATCATCAACATTGGAATCACCAAGAGAGAAAGACAATATGAACTTCCATTGATCTTCAAGCTTGGGAATAGACTTTGGTGGAGGTTTAGGGTCCAACAAAGAGGAAGAGATGTCAAGAAGCTTTGCCACATCTTCTTTGTGAGCCAAGATGTCTTGTATGATGATCATTTGGTCACAATCTTCTTGCATGTTTGAGATCTTTGGAAGTTGGACTCCAACATCACTCAACTCTTTCCTAAACTTGGAGATCACCTTCTTTTGAGCTTTGGTGATGACCCTCTTTGGAAAAGGGAGCTTATCATAGGGAGATATCTCAACCTCCTTGTCTTCTTCAAGCACAAACCTTTTGGATCCTTCAAGCCCAACCTCTTTCAAATTCTGGACAGCTTCATTACCAACCAGAACCTCAGCCTTGTGCACAACTTGTTTCACAACTTTTGCCTTATCATTATGATCAACCTTGGCCTCAACTTTTTCCACAGCTTGGAGCTCACCACTGTCCACGACCTTAGCCTTAGTCTTCTCCACAATCTGAAAATCAGCCTTGTCCACAATTTGTTTCTCATCCTGCACAAGTTCAGAGTCATACAACAATCTTTCTATCTCATCAACGTCACTCACATGACCAAACACTTCAGTCTCAGGGACAGTAGGTGAGAGTACAACATTGAAATGGTTCTTCCCTGATCTATGAGAGGTTGATGTCGTTGAAGAGAACTAGTTATCCAAGGCTTTGAACTTGTTGTTTAGCTTCCCATAAGCACCATCAATCTTTGTATTGAGATTTCTCAATTCAGTTCCAAGGTGCTTCTCTTGTCTATTCTGAGCTTCCAAGATGATAATATTCAGCATGGCTTTAGTATCATTTGCTTTAGTAGGAGATGGAGAAGGGTTAGCTTGGCTTTGAGGAGCTTGTTTCTTTGGTTTGCTTGGTAACCTCCTTGGGGATTGTAGGGAGGCTTTTAGTAATAGGGGTTTGGGTAATGGAAATTTAATTCCTTCCTATACCAAGAGCCATTGGCTTTGATGAAGCACACCTCTTGGTTTCCCTCAAAACCCTCAACCACATTCAACTCAGGAGTATCCTCTTTAGCACCCACAAGGTTTACCTTCTCTTGCTTGGTTGGAAATGAAAGAGCAATTCAAACTTGTCAATCTTTTCTTTAAGAGACTTCAAATCTCTTCTTGATTCCCGAGTCTCTTCACCACTTCCTCTACTGCTTCTATCAAACTCATCATTGTAAATGGAGTCACTCTTAGCCATTTTCTCCACCAGCTCCAAACCTTCTGCTTCAGTCCTTCCTAAGAAGAAACCATTGCTAGCAGTGTCAAATTGGCTTCTATACTTTGGCACGACTCTTCTATATAATGTACTTAGCAAGCTCTCCATACTGAAACCATGATGAGGTCACTGAGTTATGAAGCCACTATACCTCTCCCAAGCTTCACCAAAGCTTTCAAGATTCCTTTGAAGGAAACCATATAGCTCATTCCTAAGTTTGGCTGTTATTGAAGTAGAGAAGAACTTGGTGAGGAAAGCCTTCTTGCATTCATTCCAAGTGGTGATAGAATCTTTTGAAAAACTTATTTCCCATGTGTGGGCTCTGTCTCCCAAAGAGAATGGGAACAATCTCAGCTTCAAAGCATCTTCAGAAACACAATTGTTCTTTGTTGTCCCACATAGCTTATCAAAGCTATCAAGGTGGTCTAGTGGATCTTCTAAGGCAAGACTATGATATTTGTTGCTCTGGATCATGTTTATAAGGCTTGACTTGATCTCATAGGTGGTGTTTTGAAAAGCTGGAGCTCTAATACCCATCCTACTCCCATGGATGTGAGGCTCATCATAAGCACCAATACTCCTTGGCTGGCGTTGGGTTTGGTTTGGTCTAAGGTTGACAGCTCCTTGACCAATACCTTTTTGAGGAAGGACAGCCTCATCTTGAGGCAAGTTGTTGTTTCTCTCCATCTCTAGCCACAAATCTTCCAAGTAGGCTAGCCTATCTTCTCTTCTTCTCCTTCTTAGTAACTCTCTCTCTAGAACTTGTAGCTCTTAAACTTCATGTAACCGGTTTCCAGCAACTCTACTCCCCAGGTTGATACACCTATCAATCAACCAAGCAAGAGATACAATAAAGAAGAGTTCAGTAACAAGAGCAAGTAAATAAGATTTAGTCTCAAGCAATGACTAAATCCCAATGTCAATAAACAACTCAGAAATGGCAACGACGCCAAATTTGATAAGGGTTTTTAAGCCTTAGAGCAAATCAATGTAGTATTTTAGATGTCAATCCAATCCTGAGTCCTAATGAAAAAAAGAGAATGAAATTCATTGTACTAAGCTAAATACAATCAAGAGAGTTGTTTTATAAGATAACAAGTAACTAGCAATGTAAATAAACAAGAGTAACTAAAGCTTTGTTTTCAATGAGATAAAAGAGCATATGGATAAGGATATTTACTTTGGGTGATCAAGTAACTATCCAGAGTGAGGTTTCAAATCCTATAAGTCTAGACACAATCCTAAGCTAATCATTTGTCAAGGTAAAAGCTCATTTGCTATCAATCTCTAAACTTCAATTGTCCTTGGTCTAAATCAAGCAAGCAAGCAATGAGAACAAGTCTACTAATCATCTAAGCCTTTCTAACATAGAGCATCCTTGGTTAAGCAAGAAAAAAGCATTATTACTTTGGTTTCAGGCATTTCATCATACACCTTGTGGACATAAAATGTCTAATGATCTAGAATAGAAGGGTTGTCTCTAATCTAGCATAGAAATCAAGTAATAAGCGTAGAACAAGAAGGATCTAACACTAATCACCCTAGATCATCACTTAATCACCCTAACCCATAAGCTCAAAGAGAGTCTACTCACTAATCTTCATGTTTAATCCTAAACCCATGATGGATAGAAGACTAATCATGATTATGAGAAGAGAAAGACTCAAATTACTCAAGAAACAAAGATTAAATTAATCAAGGATTCAACTTTCCCAAATGTGTTTTTAGAGAAAAGAAGATAAATCCCAACATTGGGATACAAGAGTATTTATAGGGGGCTTGGAAACCCTAAAAAACACAAAAGAAAAAACCAAAAGGGCCTTGAAAAAACATAAATTTCGACCAGCCAAAGTCGTACCCGGGTAGCCCAACCTGGGTGCTTCACTCCGAATGGTTCCTCCAGCCTCTCCTCTCGTTCTGCACGAGCGGGTTTTCTACCCCGGGTGCTCCCCCCGGGTGTGTTGATATGCCTTTAGTGATTCGATCATTACTCCTCCAATATAGTTCCAAACGTCTTGAAACCACTTCCATTGGAAACGTAACTCAATTTTCTATGTCGCCAAAAGATCTTAGCAACAGAAGACTTCTCTAAGGCCTCCGTCCTTGTTCATCTTTCACCCATTTTTGGATCACGATGCTTCCAATCACTCCATAGCATTCTCCAACACCTAAATAGGACAATGCATGCAATATGGACTCTAAAGATGCCTAATTCCTGATCTATATGATAAAATGCACAAGATATGAAGGCTAAAACTATGCAAATATGCCTCATATCACAAGCTCAGCAAGCCCACCCTCATCATGAAATACAAACTCCAACTTAGCCCATCTTCATGACCCACACATGTAATACCTTCACGACTGACATAGAACATCTCAGCAAACTGCATCTTTAATCTCCTGTTGGGGTCAAAAGGAATCGTTTTGTAAACCTAAAGAATCGTTTTATAAAACTCGAGGACCGTTTTATAAAACTCGAGGACCGTTTTATAAAACTCGAGGACCGTTTTATAAAACTCGAGAATCGATTTATAAAACCCGAGGATCATTTTATAAAACTCGAGAATCGTTTTATAAAACTCAAAGATCGTTTTATAAAACTCGAGAAGCCGTTTTATAAAACTCGAAGATCGTTTTATAAAACTCGAGGATCGTTTTATAAAACTCGAGAATCGTTTTATAAAACTCGAGGATCATTTTATAAAACTCGAGAAGCCGTTTTATAAAACTCGAAGATCGTTTTATAAAACTCGAGGATCGTTTTATAAAACTCGAGAAGCCGTTTTATAAAAATCGAGAAGCTGTTTTATAAAACTCGAAGATCGTTTTATAAAACTCAAGAAGCCGTTTTATAAAACTCGAAGATCGTTTTATAAAACTCGAAGATCTTTTTATAAAACTCGAGAAGCCGTTTTATAAAACTCGAAGATCGTTTTATAAAACTCGAGAAGCCGTTTTATAAAACTCGAAGATCGTTTTATAAAACTCGAAGAATCGTTTTATAAAACTCGAGAATCGTTTTATAAAACTCGAAGACTCGTTTTATAAAACTCGAAGAATCGTTTTATAAAACTCGAGAATCGTTTTATAAAACTCAAAGAATCGTTTTATAAAACTCGAGAATCATTTTATAAAATTCGAAGAATCGTTTTATAAAACCCGAAGAATCGTTTTATAAAACTCGAGAATCGTTTTATAAAACTCGAAGAATCGTTTTATAAAACTCGAAGAATCGTTTTACGAAACCGCAAAAAACCGAAACAGTCGTTAAACGCGAACTAGTCACGACTAGTTCGCCCACGGGCGAACTAAGCCGAGCCGGATTAGTTCGCCGATGGGCGAACTAAGAAGCACTCGACTAGTTCGCCCATCGGTGAACTAAGCCGGCCCGGCTTAGTTCGCCGATGGGTGAACTAGGAGGCACTCGACTAGTTCGCCCATCGGCGAACTAGTCCCGTCCCGGCTAGATCGCCATTGGGTGAACTAAGAGGTACTGAATTTGCCCCACTGGTTCTTTTCGCCTAGTTCGCCATATGGCGACCTAGCCAAGCCGAACTAGCTCGCCGTACGTCGAGCCGACCATCCCGAGCCTCGATCTCCCACATCCTTGATTAAAGACATACGTCCTTCGACACGATCGTATTCCGAATCACGGTCGAAATGTCTCCCGTTTCCTCTCGATCCGTCCTATCGTTCGAGTTTTACGATAAAAACCGTAAAACTCCGTTTTCCCGAAAAGAACTCGAAGAAATCGTATAAAACGGTAACGGTTAATCAAAACACCAAACGTCGCCTAAACTATTTTATTTATCCGAGATTCTTCGTTAATATTATAAAAAACGCATTTTTAATAAAAAACATCGAAAGAATCGTAAAAAAAAAACAGCATCGGATCAGGAAACGGTCTCGTTAAAGTCGTAAAACGGTTTTTATCGTAAAACGGCCCGAAAGGTCCTAACACACAATAAAAACCCATCTCGCGATGTTAACGAAATCAAACCCGAAGATACGATAATGCTTTGACGGTCTACTCGCAGACGGAAGATAAAAGGCAAGTTTGAAGATAAATAGAAGATTTCCGCAGAAGAAAAGGAAGGATCGACAGATATGGAAAGTTCCCGAAATATTCGGTTTCGAGCAAAATGGAAAGGAGGAGTATATAAGGAGGTGGCTAAGGGCAGAAGCTGAGGGACGAGTTTTCAGAGCTTTCACCACCAAACTTAGCATTTAGGCAATTTTCCGTTTTCGTTATCGAGCTGCGTCTCAACTAGGGTTTTAGTCTTAGATTGCTAGAACTAGGAATTTTGCCGACGGCTCACGCAGCTAAGGAAACTCTCGTTGTAACCGTTCTTATGTGAATTCGGAATAAGAATCCTTCTTGCTTTCAATCTTGTTTTTATTTTTATATCTTTCAATTTATTCATATTAATAGCGTTCTTGGTTACTTGTCGTTGACTTCCGCAGAGATCCGATTCCTCTGGAAAATTAGGGTTTTCCTAAGCTTTCCTTATTTTACGGAAATCGACAAGTGAATTTCGGTTCCCACAGTTTGGCGCTAGAAGGAGGGGGGTCGGATTACTCTTACTCATAGCCGTAAAACGCTTGACCAAAACGATGTCTGGATGTATGAAAGACAAAGTCGCAACTCGCAAAAAGACGCTGGTAAAACAACTCCAGCAGCAACTGCTCCAACAGACAACGCTTGCGCAAACGCTGTAGTACTCAACAAAATCGAAAACCTAATCGCGACTCTTCGCCACGGAAAGAGCAACAAAACAAGCTCACGATTTCTATCTCAGATCACTAAGGGCAACAATAAAATCTATCAAACCCCATAGTGTTTTTCTTATTTCCGAGTTGGACAAATCTCACGCGTTAAGCAAAAGACGTTTCCCGAGAACCTTTCGGAAAAATAAAACTTGCTCTCCCAGAAACCGCGGAACAAACCGTAACTTACTCGCGAAATAAACCGTAGGTTATTCGCGGCAAAACCCTAGGTTGTTCGCGGAAAAACCCTAGGTTACTCACGGAGAAAGCCCTAGGTTACTCGCGGAGAAAACCCTAGGTTATTCGCGACAAAACCCTAGGTTGCTCGCGGAAGAACCTTAGGCTACTCGCAGAATCGGGCAATACTATCCAGCCGAAAAGACGGTGAGTTGGCCAAGCAACCTAGCTTGCCATCTTGGCGAGCTGACCGGCTTTCCACCTTGTCCCAGAGGAACTCACTTTTTCCCGAGGGTCCGCACAATCCAACTCATAGCTATGGTGAGCAGGACCGTACTCTAAACAATAATCGCACTGCTTTTCGTTTCATCTCAATCAAAATTTTTGTTGAGGTTTTACCACGAAAACAAGATAGCTTGATGAATCGAGACTGTGCTCGCCGACTCACCATTAAGCAAGTTGGACAAGTTCGATGGATCGAAACATCTCCATCTCGAATCTTGATCGAGACGCTTTTCGTTTCGTCTCAATCGGACTTTCCGTTGAGATTATACGACGAAAACAAGTCAACTCGACGAATCGAGATCACCCGCGCCAAGCGTCTTAGCTCGCCGAACGTAGAGCTAGCTAGCTCACCATACAGCGAGCTGACCCGAGCGCCTGGCTCGCCCAAGAGACGCTGACTTCGCCCCAAGAGTTCTTACAAGTCAGATCGCCACACGACGAGCTGAAAGGGTTCACCCGACTTGCCTTACGTCGAGCTGAACCAATCCTCGAGTTCTCTCGAAGTCTTGATCGCGCTGATTCTCGTTTCGTCTGAACCGGAATTTCCATCGGGATTTTACGATAAAACCGCAAAGACTTGTTTCTTTGTATAAGTTCAAATCAATCGTCTAAAACGGCAACGGTTGACTTAACACCAAAGTTGCCTAAACTATACGAGAAATCTGAACTCTCTAAACCTAATCTGATTTTACGAAACTCTGCCACGCTAAGTCGAAAACATCCAATCATAAACACGTGATTGATTTTTTTGATATACAAAGCTCACCTAGTCGGTCAAATAAAACCAGCAGTAAGAAGAAACAAGAACACGAGCTCCGATGGTTAAGTCTTCTCCCCACTCCGATACTCTCGCTGGTAATTCGTCGAAGACCGGTAGGCCAAAAGATGAAGAACGAAGAATAGACGACCCCAAATCATCGATGAAGCTAAGGTATGTCTGATTCGAAAAGTTTATTAGACCTCTAATTTCTCGTAGGTAAGAAACGAAAAACGTCTTACAAACTGCCAAGAAACCTAGAGAACTTAGAATTTAGAGGATAGTCTAGCATGCTAAGTCGTAAGCAATTTTTGTCTATCTCGATTTGTTGTTCTCTAACCATTCAGGCATAACTCGCAAACCGATCCAATCTCTCGTACAACCGAGAAACGATCGCCACGCATTCAAACGTTCTCATTTCTTAAAAGAAAGAAGGAGCTAGAGACGCTGACGTCATCTTAAAACCGACTCGCTCCTAGAAGTTCTCGTAAATCAGACATACTCCAAGTCATCTCCGATCAACCATGGTCTTTAATCGACCCGGATTGTCGATCATCCAAATCCTTCAAACGAAACTCGTCTTTCTTCTTTCGCCGAACATTTTTCCTCGCGTCAAGAAAACGCTTTCTAAAATAAGCGGAAAAATATTCGAACGATGCAACGCCTCGTCGAAATCATCCCAAAAGCAAACGACAATCTAAAAACCGTCTAAGTGCTAAAGACTGATCCAAACTGTCTGGGAAATAATCTCGAGGAGTATACAGCATCTCTCGTCGCAATCATGCGGTTAGAAAATCTCTGCGAAACTTCAGAGCGATACTCGATTATTTGCCGAAGTCATAAAGATCTTCTCAAACTTGATAAAACAAGTATAAGAGTCGAAATCTTTAGCCATGAAAGCATTGATCTCATTTTCCGTCAAACCAAGTGAGTCACGGAATAATGTCAAGAACATTTGCGGCAAAAGGAAGATCGAGAACACAAAGCAGCAATAGAGAACACGTCCCCCCTTCTCGCTGACTGATCCTATTGCTGATCATGTGATTCATTCCGCCCGAGAAACCCGCTAAAACATTTTGCGACTAGATCTCGGTGAAATAACTTTTGGTAAAACTCCACGAGTGACTCCGAAAAAACTATCACCGAAGAATCAAAAACTAAGCGGAAAGGTTTCTCGAAAAATCTGTGGAAACATTGTTAACCCAATGCGTCGCGTCGATTTACTAAATTCATCGCCCGTTGCTTACGCGAGAAATCCTTCGTATAGTCAGGATCATGTCATAACGAAGTAACTCTCAAAAGTAAACGTAACAGGTTTTGCGAAAAGTACTTTCCTTATAGCAAAAACCAAGCTATACGATCCGGCACTGGGCGGCCAATCTAAACTTTGCCTCCTCGCGACACGATCTGAAAGATCTCACTCTTTAACCCATCGGTTGACGAGCATCCGCTCTCATTCCTCTCGTTTACATCCGAGAATGAGATCGCCCCGCAAACGACTCCGCACGGGCTCTGCATCGAGCTTCTTAGGATCTGTCTCCCTCGAGTAAAAAAGAAACAACTTCCATACAAACAAAGGAAAGATTATACGAAATTTTCATCGTATAAATCAAACCTACAACGGAAAAACGTTTTCAATAACCACGGGCATACTTGGCATATCAAGCTCGACAAACGCTACTTGGCTATTGTCCGATCTCGCTTCGCTTCAATGCCAAGTTTACAAACCGACTCGATCTTTTCGATAGCACGAAAGTGACGTGGTCTAATCCTCTACCAAATACTACTTTGGCTGTGCGGCTGAACATAACCTTCACGCTAAGCCAATGCGTTCAACGGATAATGCAAACTTGTCGAAAATTGGCTAAGTTCTGTATTCTCGCGATTCACTCTATTCCCGAAGCAAGTTTCCTACAAAATCCGACTTATAAGAAAACACTCGTACCAGAGCTCCTAAAGCCGTCCGAATCTCGGAAGGTCAACACTTCACAAAGCACCGTAACGAAAAACGCTTCATTTCGGGGAAACAACTTACGCGACCTCTCGGTCCTAATTACTCTAGCACAAATCATAAAACTACCTAACATCCAAACAGGAATGTAAGTTTTAATTGCGATTATCCGCAAATGAACCAAAGTGTTCCTGCAAAGCAGGGTTAAGACAAAACCCTCGCAACACCGCGCAACATCTTCGAGCCCGCAAACGTTCCGAACACGAAATGTGGCATATAAAATAAAAACCAACTTTCGGCACTTCGAGACGTCGCAGACGCCCGGAAATTAGTTTTTCGACATAAATACCTTCCTCGATAAAGTCATTTTCTTGGAAGACCTAACAGTCCGTCCGCGACTATAAAATTACGCAAAACTTCTTAACGTACGTATCCTTCGCGAAGGCCAAAACAACGTAAACATTTATTGCCTAAAAAGTTTGTTGCTGATCACAACAAACTCGCAACAGTCCTAAACAAACTTAAGTTATATTCTCAGAGATTGCTCTCGAACACCCGACACAAGGGTAATAGCGCTATAAAAGAAATCCAAACTTTTGGTCAGCACTTCCGGGCAAATTAGAAATTGTTCCCGGTGAGATGCTCGGTTCCAACCAGACGAATCATATAAGCCGAGAACCTATCGCGGATTCTAAATCTGTATGGAATCAGGTTAAAAATCGCAACAGGCAAAACGAAAGCCGACTAGTCATCGCATAGCCTCAATCCGAAAGTAAACCTAGGTCTTGCCCTAAACTCAGCACACTGGTCGCTAACGTCTCAAGGCATGAATCGAGATCCTAAAGGCATGTCTCTTCGTCTATATCTAAACGCTCACTCGATTTACTAAACATCCTAAAACGGGCAAACGAACAAGGCAATACACTAAGGGAAAAAGGAATGCGAGACGACAACTGGCGGACCTCCCTCAATATCACCTCATATTCTTCTCATACGAATAAAAACACGCTCTTAAAAACGCAAACTGATTTTTAATAAAGCCGCAAAAGCGGCAGGGACTCGGAGCCGCACAGGGCCAGTCCGAAAACTATAACGGCGACGCTCGGCCAGACCAAACGGCCTACGAGGCTAGTCTCAAGGCCGGCAAAAGTCCAGATGCCATCGACATCAATGTACTCGATAACTAGTACACAACATATAACTAGATCGTAAAGGTCTTGCTAGGAAACGGGTCATACGAACCTTAACTCCGAAACGAACTACGAAAGGCTTGATCCCCTCAAAAGGGTATGTAGGGAGCCTTCACAAGGCGCAGCCCTAATCTTAAACGCTTTCCGCTCCCTGGAGAGTGGAAAGATCACTTTCAACGGACCTTTCCGACCATTAATTCCGCCTAACTTAACTAAAGGCTCAAGATTCTTAAAAGCTGGGGGGCTAATTGTTGGGGTCAAAATCAGTACGACAGAATCAACGGCCGAAACTCCCCGCAGAAATATAAAAGGAATCGTTTTGTAAAACCCAAAGAATCGTTTTATAAAACTCGAGGATCGTTTTATAAAACTCGAGGACCGTTTTATAAAACTAGAGAATCGTTTTATAAAACTCGAGAATCGTTTTATAAAACTCGAAGATCGTTTTATAAAACTCGAGAAGCCGTTTTATAAAACTCGAAGATCGTTTTATAAAACTCGAGGATCGTTTTATAAAACTCGAGAATCGTTTTATAAAACTCAAGGATCATTTTATAAGACTCGAGAAGCCGTTTTATAAAACTCGAAGATCGTTTTATAAAACTCGAGGATCGTTTTATAAAACTCGAGAAGCCATTTCATAAAACTCGAGAAGCTGTTTTATAAAACTCGAAGATCGTTTTATAAAACTCGAGAAGCCGTTTTATAAAACTCGAAGATCTTTTTATATAACTCGAGAAGCCGTTTATAAAACTCGAAGATCATTTTATAAAACTCGAAGAATCGTTTTATAAAACTCGAGAATCGTTTTATAAAACTCGAGAATCGTTTTATAAAACTCGAAGAGTCGTTTTATAAAACTCGAAGAATCGTTTTATAAAACTCGAGAATCGTTTTATAAAACTCGAGAATCGTTTTATAAAACTCGAAGAATCGTTTTATAAAACTCGAAGAATCGTTTTATAAAACCCGAAGAATCGTTTCATAAAACTCGAGAATCGTTTTATAAAACTCGAAGAATCGTTTTATAAAACTTGAAGAATCATTTTACGAAACCGCAAAAAACCAAAACAGCTGTAAAACGCGAACTAGTCACGACTAGTTCGCCCACGGGCGAACTAAGCCGAGCCGGCTTTGTTCGCCGATGGGCGAACTAGGAAGCACTCGACTAGTTCGCCCATCGGCGAACTAAGCCGGCCCGGCTTAGTTCGCCGATGGGCGAACTAGGAGGCACTCGACTAGTTCGCCCATCGGCGAACTAGTCCCGTCCCGGCTAGATCGCCGTTGGGCGAACTAAGAGGTACTGACTTTGCCCCACTGGTTCTTTTCGCCTAGTTCGCCATATGGCGACCTAGCCAAGCTGAACTAGCTCGCCGTACGTCTAGCCGACCATCCCGAGCCTCGATCTCCCACATCCTTCGACATGATCCTATTCCGAATCACGGTCAAAATGTCTCCCGTTTCGTCTCGATCCGTCCTATCGTTCTAGTTTTACGATAAAAACCGTAAAACTCCGTTTTCCCGAAAAGAACTCGAAGAAATCGTATAAAACGGTAACGGTTAATCAAAACACCAAACGTCGCCTAAACTATACGATTTATCCAAGATTCTTCGTTAAGATTATAAAAAACGCGTTTCTAATAAAAAATGTCGAGAGAATCGTAAAAAAAAAATGGCATTGGATCAGGAAACGGTCTCGTTAAAGTCGTAAAACGGTTTTTATCGTAAAACGGCCCAAAAGGTCCCTAAAACACGATAAAAACCCATCTCGCGACGTTAACGAAATCAAACCCAAAGATACGATAAAGCTTTGACGGTCTACTCGCAGACGGAAGATAAAAAGCAAGTTTGAAGATAAATAGAAGATTTCCGCAGAAGAAAAGGAAGGATCGACAGATATGGAAAGTTCCCGAAATATTCGGTTTCGAGCAAAATGGAAAGACTAAAACCGCCTAAGGAGGAGTATATAAGGAGGAGGCATAGGGAAGAAGCTGAGGGACGAGTTTTCAGAGCTTTCACCACCAAACTTAGCATTTAGGCAATTTTCAGTTTTCGTTATCGAGCTGCGTCTCAACTAGGGTTTTAGTCTTAGATTGCTAAAACTAGGAATTTTGCCGACGGCTCACGCAGCTAAGGCAACTCTCGTTGTAACCGTTCTTACGTGAATTCGGAATAAGAATCCTTCTTGCTTTCAATCTCGTTTTTATTTTTATATCTTTCAATTTATTCATATTAATCGCGTTCTTGGTTACTTGTCGTTGGCTTCCGCAGAGATCCGGTTCCTCTGGAAAATTAGGGTTTTCCTAAGCTTTCCTTATTTTACGGAAATCGACAGGTGTGAATTTCGGTTCCCACATCTCCCCCTTTTTTTTTGACTATGAACGTGCTATCATAAAATCGAGATTGAAAAGCACGTCGTCAATATCCCCCTATAAGTCACATCATGGTCAAAACCCAACTCGAATATCACCACCTTCCAAACCAAAGAAGAAATCCCATGACACCATCTTCATAGGTCTTAATTCAAACCTTGTCCTTCTTCCTGAACCAGATTTCATCCTCATCCTCCATGATCTCACCAGTAACTTAGGTGACCCGCTCTATTACCAATTATTAGTGCAGATGAAGCGACGAAAAACAATTACAGAAAGTAAAAAACACACAAAGTTTGTTAACGAGGTTTGTTTCTTACATCCTTGGGACCTAGTCTAGATTTCATTGACTTAGAACAAGGAGCAACCTACAATTGCTATATGGTACAACACACACACTAGTGTCTACCACTCTTTTCTAAGAAACAATCTACAAAGATTAGAAATCAAGCACGCATGCATAGATCACCATCCGACGCATCAGAGCACATTATCTTCTATAGTTGCCATCTTCACAGACCTCTTCAATGAAACAACATTTTCAATCTTCCACATCTCGGAAGTACTTCACCAAGCACGTCAACACCCAACGCACACCAGTGACACCAAAAGCATGTCATCTTCAACGTACCACATGCTCCAAATAATGTCTAACTCCACACATACAAAAAGTCATCACGAACGCCACCAAACTAAGTCCACCTTCGGACTCCATCATACAATGCTTCAAGATGTACTTCGGCACCAAGATGTAGCACAAACCAAGGAAACCTCTCTCTCTCTCTCTTCTATGAGGTCTATAATTCTCATAAGGCACATCCCTCCTTATATAGCAGACCATAACTTGTACTTCACAACTGGAACTTGCTCTTTAAGTCTTCCAAATGCACTTAATGCAACTTTCCATATCTTTAATACAAAACTTCATCTTCAAGCAAATTTCCTTTTGCTTTATGGAAAACGTTCATATGTCTTCAAGCACATATCTTCTTTCCTTTCCCAATCTCAGCAAGCCCACGCTCATCATGAAATCGAACTCCAACTTAGCCAATCTTTATGACACACACATGTAATACCTCCTATAGTACTTCACGAATTGACACTATACATCAAACAAACTACATCTTCAATCTCCCCATTTTTGACTATGCATGTGCACTCATCATAACGAACTTGAAAACCACGTCTTCAATAGCAATAACACACACCAATATACATTTAACCCCCCCCCTCTCTCTTTCCTGTGAGCTCTGATACCAATTGTTAGTGCAGCTGAGGCGACGAAAAACAAGTGCAGAAAGTAAAAACACATAAAGTTGGTTAACGGGGTACTTTTCCTACATCCCTGGGACTTTGCCCAGATTTCATTGACTTAAACCTACAATTTCTATATGGTACAACACAGTCACTAGTGTCTACCATTCTTTTCTAAGAAGCTATCTATAAAGATAGGAATCAAACACGCATGCATAGATCACCATCCGACACATCAGAGCGCACTGTCGTCTACAGTTGCAATCTTCACTGACCTCTTCAATTAAACCACATTTGCTAAACTTCTCCTGAGTCTAGGCTTCAATTTTGGACATCTCGGCAGTACTTCACCAAGTACATCACCACGAACACCACTAAACTAAGTCCACATCGTACTCCATTAGACAATGTTTCAAGATGTACTCGACACCAAGCAGTAACACACACCAAGGAAACCTCTCTCTCTCTCTCTCTCTCTTCTATGAGGTCTAGTTTTCTAATAAGGCACGTCCCTTCTTATATAGTAGACCATAACTTATTCTTCACGTCTTGAATTTTCTCTTCAAGTCTTCCAAATGCACTTAATGCAACTTTCCATAGCTTTAATGGAAAACTTCATCTTCAAGCAAACTTTTTTTTGCTTTATGGAAAACGTCCATATCTTCAAGCACATATTTTCTTTCCTTTTCCAAGCTCAGTAAGCCCACGCTCATCATGAAACACGAATTCTAACTTAGCCCATCTTCATGACACACACACATAATACCTTCACGAACTGACACAGAACATCTCAGCAAACTGCACCTTCAATATCCCCCTCTTTTGACTATGCATGTGCACTCATCATGACGAGCTTGAAAACCATTTCTTCAATATCCCCCTATGAGTTACATCACGGTCAAAAATCAACTCGAAGATCACCACCTTCAAAACCAAAGAAGAAATCTCATGACACCTTCATCATCGATCTTAATACAAACCTTGTCCTTCTTTATGAACCATAATTCGTCCTCATCCTCCATGATCTCACCAGTAACTTAGGTGACCCGCTCTGATACCAATTGTTAGTGCAGATGAGGTGACGAAAAACAATTGCAGAAAAGTAAAAAAACACACAAAGTTTGTTAACGGGGTTTGTTTCTTACATCCTCGAGACTTAGTCCAAATTTCATTAACTTGGAATAAGGAGCAACCTACATTTGCTATATGTTACAACACACACACACACACTAGTGTCTACCACTCTTTTTAAGAAGAAATCTACAAAGATTAGAAATCAAGCATGCATGCATATATCACAATTCGACGCATCGGAGCACACCTTCCGTTACAGCTACAATCTTCACAGATCTCTTCAATAAAACCACATTTTCTAAACTCTTCCTGAGTCTAGGCTTCAATCTTCCACATCTCGGAAGTACTTCACCAAGTACGTCACCACGAACGCCACCAAACTAAGTCCACATCGGACTCCATCAGACAATGCTTCAAGATGTATTTGACACCAAGCAGTAACACACACCAAGACAACCTCTCTTTCTATCTCTCTCTCTTCTATGAGGTCTACTTTTCTCATAAGACACCTCCCTTCTTATATAGTAAACCAAAAATTTGTCTTCACATCTTGAACTTGCTCTTCAAGTCTTCCAGATGCACTTAATACAGCTTATATCTTTAATGGAAAACTTCATCTTCAAGCAAACTTCCTTTTGCTTTATGGAAAACGTCCATATCTTCAAGCACATATTCTTTTTCCAAGCTCAGCAAGCCTACTGATATCACTTAAATGTTTAACCCTAAGGAGTGAATTACTCTCTCAAATAAGAGGTTCAGTCGTAGTACTTAGGGATCGAATCCACAGGGAACTAAGGAACACAATAGATATAATCCTAAGTGATTATGCTAGGTTGATTAAGTAAAATAGTAAATTGCAGTTTGTGAGCAATGATAAGTTGCTCAAGAATAGGTTTTGGTTTTAAAACAATAAAAGAAAGTTGTTAGATTCAAGGTTGCTATTCAGATAATCAGGATTATAATGCTACAAATGTTTTAGTAAGTTTCTTGCAAGATATATAAGAACTTCGATTCTTAGACAGATCTAATAGCAGTCGCTAAATAGACTCATCTATTGATCTAATTGCCGGCAATATCGACCGATGTTTTGACAGCGATATCGAACGATATGGGTTGCCGTCGATCGATAACTCTATAGGAGTATCAATCGATATAGCATAAGATCGAATCAAAGTTGTGTTCACCAAGATCATAGACCGGCTCTCGCACATCCCTAGAGGATCTAAGCTTATGCCAAACAATTTTAGGACAATGATTAACAAGTTAAATCACATCCATGATCATACTCTAGGTAGCTACTCTAGAGTAAGCATTAGGGTTCATTTGGACAATAAATATCAAAAACTCAACATCCATAGTTGGGGCTAATCCCTCATAACTATTTGAACCCTAAATCTAACAAAGAAATCTACTCAGACATAGCTAAGAGATTCATAACAGCAAGGTAATAATAGAAATTCATAAGATTAGAATATTGAACTCTTGGTTCTTGGAATAACAAATTTCTTTGTGTGTTTCTTCTAAATCTAGAATTCTATAACTTTTGAGAATTAAGATGAAAAGAATACTTTATTGCTAAGTATAGAATAGTATCAAAAACACAAAAGAACACAAAGCATTAAAAAGAACTTAAAGCATGTCTAGCCAAAACACATAGGCATAACTATAAATATGAGTTCCATTAGGTTAAAAACTCGTCAGGGGAAATATTGTAGTATTGGGAAAACTTGGGCTTCAAGTCGGCTAAATTAGACTTGTTCTCCACGCTTCATATCAATCGATGGTACATGGCGTACATCGATCTATGGAGTATCTCGACTTCATCTTCAATAGAAGCGTCATCGATCGATGACACAGGGTGTGTATCGATCGATATGTATCCTTGTTGTCTGATCTTTATAGTCATCTCGGAAAACTCTCCTTTAAGCTCCATAAGGGCACCTAAATCATCACTTTACTCCAAAATGCTCATGAACCTGAAAACATACCTAATAGACTCCAAAACATATATAAAACTTATAAAAACATATCAATACCATGACTAAAAATGGGTCAAAATCATGGTATATCAACTCCCCCAGACTTAACCTTTTGCTAGCAAACCATTAGAAGTCTTTTGGAAGAAGTTTAAAAACAGTAGGGACTCAATAAAATCTTAACTTTAAAATCATCACCTCTACTTTGTTGCAAGCCACATCTCATATTACTAAGTACATTATACCATATCCTAGCTTAGCAACCAAATTCATCTTGCCAATCAACTTAAACAATCCTGTCTGTCTATCCCCTCTACTGATTTCATTTATGCATAAAATAAAGGTGTAGGCTTTACCTTGGGAGTATCGATCAAAGAACACTTGGATTCAACTGAAGCAAGTTTCAGGCATTCTCATCCTGGTTCCTTTTCTCTCTTTATCCCCATTCTCTGAATCCCAAACTTTCTTTTCTATCAATCCCAGTGAACATCATATGTTCATCTTATTGTTCTTTCAACTTTTTATAGCCTTTTTGACAAAGTGTAGGCGAATAGTGGGGTCATAGGTAATTTACCTCTCCCTCGCTTCCACAATGTGTGATCATTCCTTTGATTTAGAATTGTGGGGTCATGGGTAATGTACCTCTCCCTCTGCCTCTCAGGAAATCATCTCAATCTTTTATTCTCTTTTTATGGGATGCCAAAGGAAGGAGAGAAAGAAACCAAAATTGTTGAGACTTTTACCTTTCAGACTTGCATGAGGATTCTGATTCCTTGTATACCAAGCCCCAAGACAAGCAATAGATGTCAGGCTAGGTTGGAAATCAGCTTTGGTTTTTCCAAACAATCATGAAAAGTGTTTTCATAGGATGATCGGTGATCCACTTTAGCATCTATAATACTTTCTGCAATCAACAATTCTAAGAATGGTGCTACAGAGTAGTAAGATAAAAAGAAAAATTTTTGAAATTTTTTTGTCCCTTTCTTGACTCAATAAAACCAATTTTTGAAAACTTTTAAAGAGATTAAAAAGGTAAAGTAGCATCAGTAATTCCACTCCCCCCCAGACTTAAATCATACACTGTCCTCAGTGTATAACTAGTCGGAGTTAGAGCATAAGAAATAATAAATTTATAACTGATATCGAAATTAAGAGCGATATACCTAACCGATGTTTGTATCGATCGATGGTGAGTCACTTCCATCGATCGTCATGGATAGGTTTATGTCGGGCACTGTAGACAGGGTCTCATCGGTCGATAAGTAGTGATCGTGTAGCTATGTTCCTAAAAACAAATAAAAATGAAAGTAATAAGTAAAAGTAAAATAAAACTAAGTAAGAAAATACCTAACAGTGGGTTGCCTCCCACTCAGCGGTTTGTTAAAGTCATTTAGCTTGACTATGGAGGTATGGTGGCTAGTGAGGTGGGTTGCAGGTACTTGTTGGGAAACAAGTATCCTCTTTGTCTTGTGATTCTTCAAACCATGAAGTTAGGAAGCTTCTTGTGGCTTTCTCGTTTCTGGTCATACTAGCTTGCAAACCTTGGACCTCATAGTGAAGTCTCTGTAGCCACTCCTCAATGCTTGATAAACTGCACTCATGTCGTTCAGTGTTGCTGTAGGTGTGCTCTAGATTAGTACTCATCGGCATGGTGTTAAGGTTTTGGGTATGGTGCATAGGCGAAAGGGTGGTATCGAGCGATCTTGGTGTACTCCTGTCGATAGATGTGGATGGATGTCCATCGGTCGATGGGTTCAAAGGCTCGTCGATCGATGTGGATTGTGCAGGTTGGCTCGTGAGCTGGTTCTTGATGTTTTCGATATCCTGCTGAATGTCCTCTACTGTGCATTTCAATCCTTGAACGTCACTTTGTACCGGGAACCAAAATTTGTCGAGTGATCTATGTGTTCCGTTTTCACAGGCTTCAATAGATCTGTAGATCTCCGTTGTGATTTCTTCAAAATCTTCTCTGGTACAGTATTCTGGTGCGCGAGTATCGATCGATGTTCTGGGTATATCATCGATCGATAGCTTCAGTAAGTGACTCTCGATAGGTTGGTCGAAGGTCGTGTCGATCGATGCTGATCGTGTCGATCGATAGCTTAAGTAAGTGACTCTTTGAGATTCGAGTTCTTTTCGAAGTGCATCTACCTCTTCTTGTAGTGCTTTTCTCTCTTTTCGAGCGAAGTCATTGCCAGACAGATTCCATAGTAGTTCTCCTTGAAGTGATGCCATGGCTTTCTCATGTTCTGATCTCAATCCTGCCATCTCCCAGTTATGTTCACCGGTTCTTTCATTCAGCATGTATGTAACCTCTGCTTGTGTGTAGAGCTTACAAACTGGAACTCCTTTAGTAAACTGTTCAGCATGCTCTGGTAAACAGATACAAGAGCGCTCAAACATTGTGGCTCTATTTAGCAGCTTCTCAATATCTTCTTTGTAAACATGGATGATGTCACCACCGATGCTTCTTGCATAACCACTCTCATCTCTGTAGACTTCATATTCGCCCTTCTTTTCCCAGAAGAAACGATGAACTCCGTGTTTGAAAGCTCTCTTCCCAAACTCGCGATTTATATCGGTCTATGCTCTCTTCCAGGTATCGATCGATAGGCGTTGAGATTATGGATTTGCTGAGTTGGAATGAAGGTTTTCTGCACCATCTTGCTCATGCAGTGGGTGTGGTGTGTGCTGATCGTTCTGGTAGATGGGTGGTTGTATGTAGGGACTGACTGGTCTATTGGCCATCTGAAGGATGTCTGCAACGTCTTCTTTGGAGATTGGAATGATTCTTCCATCTAGTGCTCATGCATGGCCTTCAGGATCCCTGAAAATACTAAATTCATTCGGAGTTAGTAATGTAAAATCGATTTTATGTGTTTGTACCTCGGATGGTGTAGATGTGGTATCGATCGATGGTAGAGCAGGGGTATCGGTCGATCTGTTGAGGAACATGTCGGTCGATACGCGTGCTTCTGGCTGGATCGCGGATGGTAGTGGTGCTGTATCTACTGCAAAACTCTCATGGTAACTGCTTGCCCAACTTCCAATCGAGTAATCTCCGTCGTGTGGCTCATGTGGGACATAGACTGATGCACAGTAGGGTTCATCGCTCGTTGATTCGAATGTCGTTTAAGCGATCTGGGTTGGGGCATATCGGTCGATGGAGAAGGGTCTCTGTCGGTCGATGCTCTGTAGATGAAGGTCGGTAGAGGAGTTTGTTCTTAATCGTCCCAAAGAAATCTATACTCTGTGGCTCGTTTTTTCTTCATAATCTTCATCATACTCCTCCTGAGTAGTGATGCTAGCTAGCTCGGGCATGTAATGATCGTTCTCCCAATCATTGGTGCCAAAATCACCGTTTGGAAACTCTTCCTCGATCTTCTGGAATACCTTATCGATCGATGACCATGTGTATTCATTTGTCGACTCGGGTTGACTGGTATCGGTCGATGGTAGAAGGCTGCCATCAGTCGATACTGATGAATCGGTTTCGTACTCGGCCATGGAATCATACTCGTGGGCACATAAACATGTTGCTACGAGTGCTGGGTTCTTCATCCATGGAAACTTGATGACTAGAACAGGATTGTAATGGATGGTAGGGTTGATGAGGGTTAGGCATAGCTTGTTGGATTTGAGATCACAAACGGCTCCAACTGTGGCTAAGAAGGCTCTTCCAAGTAGTAGAGAAGTCTTGAAGTTGAGTTTGTTGGCCAGGACATGGAAGTCTGTAGGAATTAGGGCATCTACAATCTGTACCTCAAGGTTTCTAACTATTCCTCCAGAGTTCTGCTGAGAACAATCCACAAAGAAGAAGGATTCTTCAGTAGGCTCTACCTTCAGACCTAGCTGGTCTGCCATAAGCTTGGGTAGGATGCTAACTCCAGATCCTGTATCGCATAGAGCACAAGGGAACTCAACACCTCTGATCGAACATGGTATTGTGAACTTCCCTGGATCGCTCTTCTTCTCCAGTGTGATCTTCTTCTTTAGACTGCCTCTGACTTGGTGAAACATTCTCTTGATGTCTTCTTCTGTGTCCTTGGTCTCTCTGAAAACATCCACAATCTGTGTGAAAAGTAGGTTTCTTCAAAAGGTTTCTCTCTAGGTATCTTTAGAACTCTCTTTTTGAAGCTTGACAATTCTTTCTCATTAGCTTCCCTTTTATAAGGCTTGGGTATCTTCTCTTTCCTTTTTCCGAGCACTCTTCCATGAGTTTCCTTTTCTATCTCCATAGACTCAAAGATATCTGTGGGTCTCTCCAAGATGGCTTTTTGAGGGCTTCTAGTAGTGTAATATTGCTCCCGGAATGCGTCAATACGTGCACTATCTATCTTGGGGAGTTGCACTCAGTGTTGGGGTACCGTGTATCGGGCGACACTGACTGGAGTGCGTCGGTCAATATCGAGGTCTTCCTGTCGATCGATGGGAGGGTTATCATGTCGGTCGATATCATGCGGATCGATCTTGACAGGGACCGGCGGATGTGGGTGTCGTGCTGCAAAGGCTTCGTGAGGCATAATCTTGACGGCACTGCACTCGTGAGGGTACTCATCTAAGTCCATCGATCGACACTCATCAAAGTCTATCGAACGATGTACATGGGATCGTATCGGTCGATGATCACGGGGTGATATCGATCGATAATAGTCGCGAACGAAGTCTCTCTCATCATCAGATTTTTGAATCTCCTCTACTACCTCTTGCAAAAAATCATCATCCAGAATGGCATTGATGTTGTGGTTGCTGGAAAACTCCTGCTTCTTTAGGGCTTCTCCTGTCTGCAACACCTGAGTCTCTAGCTTCTTCATATGGGTGTTTAAAGCCTCTAGCTTTGTGGTGAGGGTGTTGTAGACGGAGTCAATCTTTCGATTGAAGTCTGTCTGGAGTTTCTGCTGACTCTCAAGGACCTTGTCAAGAATCTCCTCCAGTTTACTATCTTGGGTGGGTGGGTGTGGGTTGGAGTAGAATGAGTTCCCATAGCTCCTGTTGTTGTTGGGGTTGCTGCTGTGAAGGTGTTGGGCTTTTGTGAACTCTGGTTGAAGTTGCTTCTCTGGCCTGTGAAGTTTCTGTATCCTCCTTGGTAACCAGATCTCTGAAAACCAGCTCCACTGACCCAGTTCACATCTTCTTCTGTATAATCTTCACCTGCAGTCTATGAATCCTCCACTGAACAGATCTTCTTGTTTAGTAACTTCTGAATGGTATCCAGCTGTACTTGCACTTCATTGATGTATTCCTTCCCAAGGAATGATGTAGCTTTTGTCTTCATGAAGTTCTTCGTGCTGTTGTTGGAAGCTAAGTTATCAATTAACTTCACAGCCTCTTGTGGATTCCTGGTGTTGAAGTTGCCATCACTAGCTGTATCAAGAGCTCTTTGATAATCCAAGGCGATGCCTCTGTAGAAAGTGCAAAGCAGTTGCACTTTGTTGAATCCGTGGTGTGGGCAATCTCGTTGGTAGGACTTGAATCTGTTCCATGCATCTTTGAATGACTCTTCAGGATTCTGAGTGAATGTGGTAATCTTTCTTCTCCATTCTTCAGCGCGTGATTCATCAAAGAAGTTACGCAAGAATGCGTTTTTGATGTCGCTCTAGGTTGTGAGAGAACCTGATGGTAGTTGTCTCAGCCACTGCAAAGCTTCTCCAGATAGAGAGTATTTGAAAAGCTTGCAGAGAAGATAGTCTTGAGGGACTCCATTGTCTTTTATGACGGTTATGAGATCCTCGAACCTCTCCAGATGGTTCATAGGATGCTCATGGGACAACCCACAGAAGGGTATCTATCCTACAAGTGTGTAGTACTGCGGCTTAAGCTCGAAATCTCCTCTCTGAATAGCAGGAGGGCGGATGGCTGATCGGTTCGAATAGAACTGAACTGGATGGTTGTAGTCAGCCTAAGTTCTAGCTTGGTTAGCCTCTTCTACAGGTTGAATGATGTCAGTAGGTGCAGTTTCTTGCTCAGGAATGATCTCCTTCTGATCGTTCAGCTTCTAACCTGCTGCATTACGCATGTGACCATCTTGATCACGCAGGTCTCAATTCTCATCGGTAGTGAGAATAATAGGCGCTACCATGTCTCGCCGGTTAGTATCGATCGATGTAAGATGAGGTATATCGATCGATGTAAGATGAGGTATATCGATCGATGTCGGATGAAAGGTATCGGTCGACGAACAGTCGTTGATGTCGATCGATGGGGCGGTGAGAGTATCGGTCGACGTTGAAGGTGTCTCGGTCGACAAAGAAGTGTTGATGTCGATCGAAGCGGAGCGTAGGTCTTTGCGGATGCTACGTTCTAAGCTGTGAGGGTCTTCTGAGTACACAAGTTATTTGTTCTTGTTGCTTCTAGTACTGCTGGGCATGTACCTGAAAAAGACAAGAAATTTTTTTTGGTGTCAGAAGATGAATAAACAATAAAAGAAAAATAACCTAGACCTAATCAGATTAAATCCAATGGTTATCAAAGTTCCCCGGCAACGGCGCCTAATTTGATATCACTCAAATGTTTAACCCTAAGGAGTGAATTACTCTCTCAAATAAGAGGTTCAGTCTTAGTACTCAGGGATCGAATCCACAGGGAACTAAGGAACACAATAGATGTAATCCTAAGGGATTATGCTAGGTTGATTAAGTAAAATAGTAAATTTTAGTTTGTGAGTAATGATAAGTTGCTCAAGAGAATAGGTATTGGTTCAATAAAAGAAAGTAGTTAGATTCAAGGTTGCTATTCAGATAATCAGGGTTATAATGCTATATATGTTGTAGTGAATTGCTTGCAAGATATGTAAGCTTTTTGATTCTTAGACAGATCTAGTAGCAATTGCTAAATAGACTCATCCATTGATCTTATTGCCAGCAATATCGACCGATGTTTTGACAGCGATATCGGACGATATGGGTTGCTGTAGATAGATAACTCTATAGGAGTATCGATCGATATAGCATAAGATCGAATCAAAACTGTGTTCACCAAGATCATAGACCGGCTCTCGCACATCCCTAGAGGATCTAAGCTTATGCGAAATGATTTCAGGACAATGATTAACAAGTTAAATCACATCCATGATCATACTCTTGGTAGCTACTCTAGAGTAAGCATTAGGGTTTATTTGGATAATGAATATCAACAATTCAACATTTCATAGTTGGGGCTAATCTCTCATAACTATTTGAACCCTAAATCTAACAAAGGAATCTACTCAGACATAGCTAAGAGATTCATAACAGCAAGGCAATAATAGAAATTCATTAGATTAAAAGATTGAACTTTTGGTTCTTGGAACAACAAATCTCCTTGTGTGTTTCTTCTAAATCTAGAATTCGATAACCTTTGAGAATTAAGATGAAAAGAATACTTTATTGGTAAGTATAGAATAGTATCAAAAACACAAAGCATTAAAAAGAACTTAAAGCATGTCTAGCCAAAACACATAGGCATAACTATAAATATGAGTTCCATTAGGTTAAAAACTTGTCAGGGGCAATATTGTAATATTGGGAAAACTTGGGCTTCAAGTCGGCCAAATTAGACTTGTTCTCCACGCTTCATATCGATCGATGGTATATGTCATACATCGATCGATGGAGTATCTCGACTTCATCTTCAATAGAAGTGTCATCGATCGATGACACAGGGTGTGTATCGATCGATATTTATCCTTGTTTTCTGATCTTCATAGTCATCTCGGAAAACTCTCCTTTAAGTTCCATAAGGGCACCTAAATCATCACTTTACTCCAAAATGCTCCTGAACCTAAAAACATACCTAATAGACTCCAAAACATATATAAAACTTATAAAAACATATCAATACCATGACTAAAAGCGGGTCAAAATCATGGTATATCACCTACGCTCATCATGAAACACGAATTCCAACTTAGCCCATCTTCATGACACACACATGTACTACCTTCACGAACATACACATAATATCTCAGCAAACTGCATCTTCAATCTCCCCCTTTTTTGATTATGCATGTGCACTCATCATAACGAACTTAAAAATTACGTCTTCAATCTCTCCCTATGAGTCACATCATGATCAAAAATCAACTCGAAGATCACCACCTTCTAAACCAAAGAAGAAATCTCATGACACCTTCTTCATCGGTCTTAATTCAAACCTTGTCCTACTTCATGAACTAGCTTTCGTCCTCATCCTCCATAATCTCACCAGTAACTTAGGTGATCCGATATGATGCCAATTGTTAGTGCAGATGAGGCGACGAAAAAAATGGAGAAAGTAAAAAACACACAAAATTTTGGTAACAGCGTTTGTTTCCTACATCGCCGAGACCTAGTCCAAATTTCATTGACTTGAAATAAGGAGCAACCTACAATTGCTATATGCTACAACACACACACACTAGTGTCCACCACTCTTTTCTAAGAAGCAATCTACAAAGATTAAGAATCAAGAACACATGCATAGATCACCATCCGACGCATCAGAGCACACTGTCTTCTTGAGCTGCAATCTTCACAGATCTTTTCAGTGAAACCGCATTTGCTAAACTCCTCCTAAGTCTAGGCTTCAATCTTCCACATCTCGGAAGTACTTCACCAAGTACGTCAGCACCCAATGCCACCAAACTAAGTCCACATTAGACTTCATCAGACAATGCTTCAAGATGAACTCGACACCAAGCAGTAACACACACAAAGGAAACATCTCTCTGTCTCTTTCTCTCTCTCTCTCTCTCTCTCTCTCTCTCTCTCTCTCTCTCTCTCTCTCTCTCTCTTCTATGAGGTCTACTTTTCTAATAAGGCACATCCCTTCTTATATAGCAGACCAGAACTTGTTCTTCACGTCTTGAACTTGCTTTTCAAGTCTTACAAATGCACTTAATGTAACTTTCCATATCTCAGAAGTACTTCACCAAATACGTCAGCACCCAACGCACACCAGTGACACCAAAAGCACGTCATCTTCAACGTACCACATGCTCACCACGAGCTCCACATAATGGCTAACTCTACCAAACAAAACGTCACCACGAACACCACCAAACTAAGTCCACATTGGACTCCATTAGACAAAGCTTCAAGATGTACTTCGGCACCAAGCAGTAATACACACAAGGAAACCTCTCTCTCTCTCTTATATGAGGTCTATCATTCTCATAAGGCACAACCCTCCTTATATAGCAGGCAAAAACTTGTTCTTCACATCTTGAACTTGCTCTTCAAGTCGTCTAAATGCACTTAATGCAACTTTACACATATTTAATGGAAAACTTCATCTTCAAGCAAACTTCCTTATATTTTATGGAAAACGTCCATATGTTTTCAAGTACATATCTTCTTTCCTTTTTCAAACTCAACAAGCCCACACTCATCATGAAACACGAACTCCAACTTAGCTCATCTTTATGACACACACATGTACTACTTCCTGTAGTGCTTCACGAATTGACCTTATACATCCTACAAACTACATCTTTATTCTCCCCATTTTTGACTATGCATGTGCACTCATCATACGAGCTTGAAAACCTCGTCTTTGTTGGGGTCAAAATCGGTACGACGGAATCAATAGCCAAAATTCCCCGCAAACGCGTAAACGCAACAGTTTTATGAATCTCGAGAATCATTTTATAAAACTAGAGAATTGTTTTATAAAACTCGAGAATCATTTTATAAAACTCGTGAATCGTTTTATAAAACTCGAGAGATCGTTTTATAGAACTCGAAGATCGTTTT
>CAKOAT010511821.1:0-40230 GCA_932364175.1 Eruca vesicaria subsp. sativa
AATTGACTAAATTAACTAAGTAACCACGTTATAAAATCAAATTATACTTAAATATTGTTTACTATACACAGAAATAAACACACTTAGGTAAATTTTTAATTTTTCAAAAAAACATTTATGCTTTCAAAAATCTAACCCTAAGAAACACATACAATACTACAACATATGTTGGTGAAACCTAAACCAAAGAATATCATGAATCACTACTTTCACTCATCTATGCTGAAAACAACTGACTTTTGTTATATATTAATTTATATCTCTTAAGACATATGTTAATTACATAATTCCAATTTTTCATTTATCAAAATATTTATTACACAATTTTTAAATTATTTTTAAGAAAAACTGTCCCAGACGACTTCAAACTAAGTCGTCTGGACGATTTAGTTTAAAGTCGTCTGGGCAGACGACTTGCGAGGGCTAAAAACGTAAAAAAAAAACTCTTTTTTTGTTTGTTCACAAGGGGTTGGTTGTAATTTCAACAGCCCTTTAAGTTACTTTTGCATTTGATTCAAGTTTGGGTTTACTTTTGCATTTCAAATCAAGTTTTGAGTCATATTTGGCAATTTTCCCTCAAATATATGATATTCAATGTTAAATATATATTTTAGAGTCTTGTTTCTCTCTTTTAATGGTCTCATTGCATGACGAAATCCAGCAGCCAATTTCAAATTTTTTCTTACTTTGAATATGCAGCTATATTAACAAAATTTTCCAGAAAAGAAATATGCATATAATATTAAATTATGATTTTCTGCACAAAACAATTAATTACATAACTATACATATAACATTTTTAATAAAATAATAAAAGGAACTAAATATTTATCTTTACATCAACTAAGAGAAATTCCTATTTGTTCTTTATTTTATTTTTTCAAATTACTTCTCACTTTTTAGTAACAATAAATAACTTTCTTACTACTGATTCGTTTTAAATAATTTTATGAATTCATTATTTTGATGATATATTTTCATTATCACAACTTAACTAAAAAGGAATTATAAAAACATAGTAATCACAAACAAAATGTAATAAGGTGATGCATGGAGCTTGATTTTTTTTAACCAAACACATATAAAGATCAATTATGGTTATAATATATTAATATCTTAAATGACTGAACACTAAAAATTATATTAAATAGGTTTTTGATTTTCGTATGACCAAACACATAAAAACTAAACATGACAACATCCTAATTTTCATATGATTATTCATAAAAATGTGAATACAGTTAAACGCTACAAAAATATTAAAATAAAAATAATCAAAATTATATTAAGCTACCTTGAATTCATTTAAAACAGATTGTATGCTTTAACAAAAGGGATATAATTAAAAATGAAAAAGAAAGACATCTACTGTTTTTAAAATAAACAATAAAGCATTGATATATTATAAATTTTAAAGATTACATGAATCTAAATGTTTTGAATTTTTCTAAAAAGTGTCGCTTGTTTCTTCTTACCTTTGTGTTTCGTTCTTTTCTTTGTTATTTTCACAATATTATCATAGAAATTGACTAAACAGAAAAAATAAAATTCAAGTAATTAAGTTATAATATATCTACCTAACATAAGATATAGTATATTTACTTTTATGTGTTTATGAATCTTTACAACTTTGATAAAAAGATTGAATTTATCCTTTTTAACATTTATCTCGAATAAATAAATTTCATCCATAATTAAATGTACGTTCTTTGGAAATATCTTATAATCCTTGTTCATGTGTGTTTATTTTAAACTGTCAATATTGATTAGTAGATAAAATTATAATAACACAAATAGCATGCACAGATTATTATATTTTTAATATTTAAATCTTAGTTCTTCCATAGTTGTTCCAGTTATATCTATATTATTATCATTAAATAATTTCCATCATCGACTATTACTTCAATTTTGTAACTGAAGAAAATTGTTCCAGTTATATCTATATTATTATCATTAAATAATTTCCAGATATATTTATTTATTTGTAACTATATATTAGTTTTAAACCTTATAGATAAATATCAATGTGTATCGATGATATAAAATATATTAGTTTTGTTATCGGTGGTTAATTATATTAATACAAATTGTGAAAGAAATTACATAAGCGTTCTACAGTCAACAATTGTACGCATTTTATAAGGATTCACGTCTACATCCCCATAAGTTTTACATAGGACTCACACCATACATATTTTTTGTACAATGCTAAAATTATCTTATAAACATTTTGTCCAGTAAACTGATAATTTTTCTTCTCACAAACTCAAAACATGGACCTGATAATGTAAAAAAAATAATCTTTAGTCAAACCTAGACCAATGGGCTTCCATAAAAAATAGTTAATTATATGAAAATAATAAAAATATTGTTTCAGTTCTCTTTTTGTTTGGAATTTTAAAGAAAATTCTTTATTTTAAACCAATGCCTACTGATTTTGTAATTATCTTAACCCATGTTTTTTTTACTTTTCAAATATAATTTTATTTTAAATAAATACTACAACTAAAATAAATTTATAGACTTTTAATTATTTTAAACACATATTATATTTGGTAGTGCAAATAAGATTCTACAACTAAAATAAAATTATAATAAATTTTGGTTTTAGAATTCTCTTTGTAAAATCTAAAATACTATTATATTTATAAGAATTTTTAAGATTTTATTTTGTATATAAAACTTAAAATACTGTTTTTCTTTGTAATTATTTTAAACCTATGCTTAGGAAAATAAATACTAATATTAATATCGATTTTTTGTTTGTTTACAATATTTTGTAAAAATAAGAACAATATAAAAATTACTATTAATAACTATTTCTAAGAAAATTTTGAATTCCTTTTTTAACTTAAAAAGGAAAAATTACTATTAAATAATTATTTTTAAGAAAAAAATAAATTGGTTTAGTTTGAGTATTTTTTTATAAATAAAATTATAAAAAAAATGAAATTCGTTTTTAGTTTGAGTATTTAAAAAGGAAAGTTATGATTTAAATTTGTTTAGTTTAAGTATATTTTTAAGAAGGAAAATTGTAAGAAAAAATAAATTCGTTTAGAATAAGTATTTAAGAAAAAAAAGGAAAATTATGATTTAACATATGTCATAATCTTAGATATGTAATTGCCACATGTCACAATCATGTTAATTAGTAACTTTGAAAACCAAGCTTTATATAATAAGATTTTTAATTATTTTACACATTAGTTTTTATCATTTATGTAATAAAATTCAACTAATAGTATTTTAATAGATTAAATTATTTTTTATCTATTATTATTCATTAATAAAAAAATTAGGAAACAAGTTTTCTAAAACATTTATCTTTAAGAAAAAAGTATCTTTTAAAATACAGAAGATGATTTAATCAATATTCCAAACTAAAATAAATGTTATATTGAAATTATATAAGATTTGGGCTACTTTTAGAATTTTAATAAGGGATTAGCCTATTTATCAATTCTCTACGAAACCTTGTAAGCCTTACTTTCTGCTCCTGCATACATTAGTTGTAGACTACAACTTGTAGTCTTATCTCTATTTTACTGCATTTTGAAACAATCCACCCCAGTCATTGTATTGTAATTAACAAAGAATGTTTCATCTGCAGAATCTTATTACCACCATGTCTGTTGTTTGTCTCCAATGTAATACAATCAATAACCCAACAAGACACTCGTAATGTTTTAGATGAGAAACACAAATGCTTTTTAAAGTTTACTGGTCGGCAGACCAACAGGCTTGGCTCTAGACCTCTTCTCCACAACACGTGATAGTTCCTTCACAGCTTCTTTTGCTAAATGGCGAGGTTTGCTAAGCCACAGTCCTCCATCTACTACCATTGTCAATCCATTCACATACTTCCCTGTTAACCAAAAAAATCATGCATATGTTACTCTGACCATGTTATACAAACCGACAGAGTGATTTTAAACCCAGCATACCAGTATCACAGCTGAGGTAGAGTGCAGCCATGGCGATATCCCACTTCTCTCCAAGTTTATACAGAGGCATGTACTCTCGGGTTTTGTTTTCAATTTCATCAGGTACAAGCTTACTCATCCCAGGCGTGCCTCCTATTGGGCCAGGTGCTATCCCGTTCACTCTAATATCATAGTCAGTTCCCCATTCCAGTGCCAAGTTCCTTGTCGTAGCATCAACGGCTGCCTGTTTCAAGTTTCAAAAAAACACCTAAGATCCCATTTGGTACAGTTTGGTACCAAGAAGCAGTGTAAAAACTTGAGCATCTTCAAAAGAGTTTAGCAGAGAATAATCTACACCTTGGCTGCAGAAACATGTATTTGGTACCAAGAAGCAGTGTAGTGCAAAGTAGCACTTATGTTGATAATAGAACCACCGCTGCTTGATGAGTCTCTACCAGGCCCTCCTTTCTTAAGATACTTAAGTGCTTCATGGCACATGTTGAACGTTCCTACTGCATCAATATCTAAAACTGCACAAGACCAACAAAAAAATGTTTTCAAATTGAACAAGTAAACAAAATCTTCTAAAACCGAAAAAATTCTGATTAGTCCATTGCATCTAACCCCATGTAATCCTCTATTTCCTTTCATGACTTTTCAAACGTATTTTATCATTCTATATTATTATTTCCAACTGTTTTGGTGACCGTCCGGTCTGACCCGCTCGGCATCACAGTGAATAGTAATAAAAATCTCTACATATACCTACACCTATGTATCTATACGTTTTTGTTACTATTTGAACCGCACTGCAGTTTTCCGCATGTTACTATTCGGAGTTTTCAACTAGAATTTCGCGATCCTACAAATCTTTATGCCATCTCCGGCTTACCTGTCCGGAAACCGTTGGTAGACAAATCCTCAGCAGCCGAGAGGAAATTTCCAGCGGCAGCGTTTATGAGAATATCAATCCTACCGAAATGCTGAAAAGTAGATTCCACGACTCTCTTCGCATCCTCTGGCTTACGAACATCACCTTCCAATCCAACAGCCTTTGGAGATACAAAAAGCGAGATATGATTCAATTCAAAATCAACAATCAAATCGAAACTATTCATCCAATAAGCAGCACAACGGAGCAAAAACTATTACCTGAATCCCGAGGGATCGTAGATCAGATACGGCGGCGTCGAGGACTTGTTTCCTGCGTCCCATGATGGCGACCGAAGCACCATGTTTGCCGAACTGAGATGAGATCTCGAAACCGATGCCGGATCCGCCGCCCGTGATGAGAGCAACCTTGCCTTTGAGCACGTCAGGCTTGAACGGAGAATCCATGATCAACCAACCACGAGCAGATTCGCAAAAAAGACAAAAGAAAGATAAGGTGAGACACTAACGTTTCTCTTATTACTACCTACCCAACTGCCATTTTTAGTTTAATATCCTCCGCAATTCAAGATCATTACAAAACATTGACCAAAAAATTAAGTATTCTACAAATCACGATTTACAGTCACTGTGTCTATTATTCCGGTCAGAATCTTTATTAAAAAAATACTCTATAGTACTGTATATCTTAAAGTTAGTATACAATTTTTGGAATTATTGTTTAATTGTTTTTTTTGTAAGTATTATTACATTCACACATGGTAATCAATCCAAAATACTTACAGATTAGTTAAAGTTAATATTAAGAAAAGGGGTGTTATGAGACCCAATCTTCATATCCAGGTAAAAAATCTCAAATAATCTTAACACGGGTGAATTGGCTCAATACCATAAAAGAGAGAGATACCTGAGAATTGGGGAAAAAAATAGTATATGGAAGGAGAAAGACAGAGGAAAATAGAATATATCCCTAATTTTAAGATTTTGTGTGTCTAGAAGATGCAAATACTCAAAACTCAAAGGTAAGTTTACTATACTATACTATCATTTAATCTTTAATATTTTGTATTCTTAACACAAAATAATTCGGATTTTGCTTCTAATTGGGTTTTCTATATTTTAAATTTAACATTTAAAATATAATTTAATTGTGAAATCATTGGGATTTTGCTCCTAATTGTTTTTCCATATTTTAAATTTAACATTTAAATATAAATTTAATTGTGAATGCATAACTTAGTACAAATGAAAATAAATGAATATATATTATTAAATAATTATATTGAATTATACTAAATTACACTTTAAAAATTATACTGGTGCCGTATAACTTGATATACCGTCAACAAAACCGAAACACTCAGTGACAGTTACTTGGTGATGGAAAATGCGATTCTTTGAATGGCTCGATCAATGTTTATGATCAATTTGATCAGATTTTTGATGATTATGTATATTTTATTTTTCTTTTACTTGAGAAAAAAATCCATTTACAGCGGATTGGATGTTACTTTTTTTTTTCTCAATACGATGTTGTAATTTTGGATATGGTTTTCATGGCTATTATCGGTGACAGGACAACCGAACAAATTATGTTGACTTTTGAATCAAATAATTTGTTATGGTGATAACATCCACCAAAAAAAGTTACTATGGATTCAAGATGCAGAAAAAGGATCTAGACGTTGAAGGAAGCAGTTTGATGTTGTCCAAGAATGATCTCTCCGGAATTTAACAAAGACCTCTCAACCAGAATCATCTTTTGACTCTATTTCATAAGTTCTATTTTTTTTTCATTATCTTAAAACATATGTTATGGTGTGTTTTCATTACAATATATGTATTTGCAAATTTTCCTTACAATATTATTGATAAAAAAGAGTGATTTGCATGAAAAATACTCAATAACTACAAAATTTGCAACGATGGAAAAAACACAAAAAAACATGTGTGTCAGTAGTTTTTGTTGGCAGTATTTTACCATATATCCCTTTTCTTAACTAGGTATCGAAATTATTATAGAGAACAAATATATAGTATTATTTATATATACATGCACACAATATCTTTATCTCCAATGTCGAGTTTGGTTCTCTGTCACTGTGCCTTCTTCCGATCACCGGTTTTCCACAATCTGATTTGTCATCTCATCTCGTCTGAATCTTCATCCCACAGTCGTGAGTAGTTTAGCCGCACCGGAGCACTGCCGTGCATCATCTTCCCTTCTTGCCACCACCACCTGAGCACGGGGTGAGGTTTAGACCGAGAAGATTGAATCGAGCTGGACGGCTTTCAGTAAGCGACCGATTCGTCCATCTCGGACCGGATCGAGTGCCGCGTTCAAGCATGATGAATCAAATTGTTGGGTCTTTTTAGTTCAAGCAATGCAAGCTCACGACAGCTGAGGATCCATCTTTTATTGTTTTTTCAAAACTAATCCCTTCTCTTTTGCATATTTTTGCTTTTAACTTCTATCTTTACAATAGTGCAAGATTCACATCATTTTTGGCCCAAAATTTATGATTGTATATTCCAAACCCACGAGTATGCAAAATGTAACAACTCCTAATGATGCCTAAATGTAATATTTAAACACTTAAAATGACTTAACAGATGCTTAATCATATAAAAACACTATATACCTCTAACATTACGTATAACAATATTGTCAAAGATAAATACAGAAATAATCATATAATAATAATATTTTCCATCTAACAAAACTATTATCCAGTTTCTATAATGTTTGTCAAGTATAAATATAGAAATAGTCATACAATAATAATATTATCCAGTTAACATAACTACTATCCAGTGCAAAAATGCATATAATCGGCTAAACTAAATATTAGCTATGATACAAATAACTGTTAGCTGGATAAAAAAAGTTCAAAAGTTTAGCTAATGATTTTATTAGATGTCATTTGAAATTATACAAATTGATTTTTTTTTTCAAAAACATGCTGATATTGCTTGCTAACAGAGCTTAATTACCCATCCTATCTGATAAAAATTTTAACTGTTTAATACATTTGGTGTTCGTATGGCTTGCTAACAAAATATATAACCTATAACAAAATATGTAACTGTATATCGGGGTCGATTGAAGAAGATGTTTGGTAAATTTAAAACATTTGGGGATAAACTAACAAGAACCAGAACGTCAAGGACCAGTCGTACAAAAACATAAAAGGTCGCCATTAAAGAGATCAACATTTCCCTTCGCCAAATCTGGAACTTGATGACGACGGCAAGGATGAGCATAACAACGAGGCTCAATTCCGACTCTGGGTATCACAACGTCGGTAGAACAAGGTGACTGAAGATCCTGTAACGGAAGACTATAGCTTCGTGAGTGGGATGGAGTGGGTACAAAACACTATCTTTTTAGAAAATAAATTGATTTGATTTGGAAAGTAGCCAATGAAAAAAGATTGAAGGCGGAGGAGATGATCAAAAGAGTGTTCAGGGACATGGAGTTTGATGAAGTCGTCACGTCCTCATATGTTCCTCATACGGAAGAACGAAAAAACACAGGTGGTAGAAATAATGGAGGTTTGAAAAGAGAGAGAAACTTACATATTATGAGTTTCATTAAATGTAATAAGGGTACATTTGCCATTAAAAAAACATGTAAGCAGAAAATAGCAAAATCCATGGATGCAAATTATGCAGTTTAGTGGTGTATAGGGATTGCAATTTCTCAAAAAAAAATTGATATAATACTAACAATACACGACCAGCTTGATGGGTTTTTGCGTAACCAAAGATCATCAAAATATTAGATCTCAAATATATTTATGCTTACTCACTCGGTTACATTCTAGCTTCCCATATGGTTTGAACATATTAATGTAATCTAAATTCAATCTTAGAAAATAAACAAAGACAAGGTCCATGCAAAGAAAGACATGGTGGATCAACTTTCTACAAAGTTTGGTTATCCAAATAGCTGAGCCACTCATTAACATCTAACCCTGGTTCAACCATTCGGCTACACAATTCATCATCTGATTGCCTCTGGCCTTTTAGAGACTCCGGTTTAGACATATAAAGAGGAGGAATCTGGCGATCTTCAAAAAGAAATTCTAGTGATTGTGGTGCATTCACCTCAAATCCACATGCCATATGCTCTACCAAGGTCTCCTCCAATTCCTCTTCATGATTATGCTTCTCGCTGTTAATAACGTCATTAGAGACTGATGAGGAAGCAGAGGAAATTGAAGAGGCTTGATTGGTAACATCTGATGCTGATGAGTTGCTGCTCTTCACCGATCGTTTCTTGAGATGAGTGTTCCACACATTCTTGATCTCGTTGTCTGTTCTTCCTGGCAGGTGTGATGCAATTTTTGACCACCTGATCAATCAATGCATTAGTTATATTTCTTGCTTTTATATTATTTCTACATTGAAAATAGGGAGACATGGCCTTACTTGTTTCCAATAACTTTGTGTAGGTGGATAATGGTGTCTTCCTCCTCTTTGGTGAAGTTGCCCCGTTTGAGACCTGGTCTCAGATAGTTTAACCATCTTAAACGGCAACTCTTCCCGCATCTCATCAATCCTATTTTGTTTAAGTTAAAACATACATTACCAATCATGACACCAAAACTACAAGCTTAACTTAGGAGTTCAAAAAGAGAAAATAAATGTATTAGTTTAATGGAGATTTCATCAGATGGTGCATATGTTTGCTTGCAGTTTAAGTTTCGTTATCTGATAACCTATTTATCTATATAACATTTTGATTCAACCATATATTTCAAAATTTTATCTCATCTTCCGGAAGAATCTATATGCATATTCAACTTTAAGGAAATAAATCTATATACACGAACGTTACAGATTGTGCAAGTGGTCAAACATCTCATATTTTATTCTTTCAAAGAAAAATATGCTTCCTTTATGAAAAAGCACCAGAATCGTAATTGAAAAAAAATGTAACTTCAGTTTGCGTTAATTTTTATTGCTTACATATATAAAAATTGTAACGAGACTCTACAACAAATAAATCAATATTCAGTTTTATGAAATTTTAGAGGCTATTCAAAAACAGATTGTATATTTTGGCAAAGAAATAAAAGAGAAAAGATTGTAGCATCTTGTCAAATCAAAGAACTTAAGCATTGTAGAGAGAGAGAGAGAGAGAGAGAGAGAGAGAAAATAAAACTATAAAACATAAAATTACATGAAAATGAAACGAGCGAACATGTGTTAGAGAGGACCTTTAAAGGGGAAAACGATTAAGATTACCATTAAGCAAACGAGATATTTGATAAAAGGACTAACCAGCTAGTTTAGGAAGAGATTTCCAATTGTGATGACCATTTTTCAGAATAAAAGCTTTGAGTCTTTCACTTTCATCATCACTCCAGGGCCCTCTCTTCATTACTTGGCTATTGTCAAAGCATGGGCTTCTTCTTTTCTCCATCACACACACCGACTCTAATTGCTAGGGAATCTGATAAGAGGTATTTATGTTTATATACATACATGTACGTGTCAACGTGGCATATAAGAGTTTTCTTTTTGAGAAAATATATCTAAGGGTTGTGAGACTACAAGGGTCATGCCACTTATTCATGTACGAGTAACCTTAGTTAAATTAATTAGTTAGAACTCAACTCGCCGTGTGAATATATTTTTGTTTTAAAATAATATTTAACAGAAAATAAATTATATATATATATATATTAAACAAATTGTGATTTATGTAAAAAATATTATTTTGAAATTTTATGTATATTGATATTTTATTTTGATGAAACTATACTAATAATATATTCACAACTTATTTTATTTATTTATTTAAAAATGTAATACCAGATTAATAGTTAATTTTAAACATTAGTTTTATTTATTCAAAACAAACTGTTGAAAATTTTGTATTATCTAAATATTTTATGTGACTAATTAAATTAGTTAAAATAATATGTGGAAATTTTTTTTATTTAATGTATTAAATATTTTAGTATTGTGTTTTTACTATAAAATCCAATATAAAATGATACAACCAATAAATCATTATTAACTTTGTTATATAGAAGAAGTCAATATTATCAATTTTAAAAGAACTAGGCTATACTAAATAGTTTCAAAATTAATTACTCAAAAATACATAAAATCTGTTCTATGTTAAATATGGTAATAAATAAACAATAATTGCATGATAAAAATGGATTAGATTTTTACTAGAAATGTTATTGTTTACATTTATATTTTTAATTTTAGGAAAATATCATATGTTCATAAATTTAGGATATTTTGTTAAAATTTTAGTTAGAGGTCTAACATAGACCCTTTTATGGTAGATAAAAATAATGATAAAGTAGATGAAATCGGAATATCGTCTATGTAATGTTTCTCATAATTTGTAATAGCATAAGTACCCAGACAAAAAAAAAAGATGGAATCGGAATATATATTTTCCTGTTTTCTACCCCCTCTGTTCGGAATTACCTGACGTTTTATAGCTTAGCACATAAATTACAAAATTTGATGTAATATCTATTTTAACCTTTTCATTTCTGTTTAATATCAATTTGACTTTATATCATTATTACTAGAGAGTATTAACTGCAAGGGTATAAAAAGTCATATTTCATCATTCTTTGCATAGAACTATGTGAACGTCAAATATATTGACACAAATAAAAAGCAGTAAATATCAAATAAAAGTGAATGGAGAGAGTATTAAATTAATCATGACCTTTTTATTATTATTTGACACTAATCTTCTGTCCTATCTAGATCAACTTTTTTTCTTATTTTTTTTCAAAAAAATAAAGATTTATTAAAAGTTAAAGAGATAAAAGATGAAGTATAAGATCTGGATGTCGTATACTACACCAGAACCTAAAATCGACGGTTTAATAGATACTTATCCCTAACTTTAAACAACATACTAACACAAACTAGAGAAAAATCTCTTCAGTAAAGACACTCATTTATGAATAATCTCAAAGAATGAAAATTAAAAAAAATTCATTATAATGTTTCTAATCTACTGAAATTACGAGGAAACAGATCATATTAACACACCAATTTCTAACAGTTGTACCAATTGTACAAATTAATAAATAATAGTGAAAACTATAATTACTTACATTCGCAAACTCTTGCAGCTGCATCCGCAGTTGTTTTTTCATCCATAATCGCCTCGTTTACACTAGACTCCAAAACTAAGCAATATATTTGGAAAATGTGTGGACTAATCTGATTGCAAGACCCAGCCTACCACCATCGGGTATCTCTTTTGGTTCCATAGCCCCATGGATATTGTGGCAACTATGGACTTCGCGAAATATCCTAACTTTTGAAAACAGAGAGATCTCGGCTGGGGATACTTGTACTAAAGTGATAGTTGCGGCTCGAGAATGGGAGAATTACCAGGTGAAACCCATGGAGAAACCAAAAATTCCAAGACCACAACAGACCTTACCACCGACATGCTCACTGGTCTGATCGGATGCAGCATGGAAAGGTGATTCGGTAATTGCAAGTTTAGGTTGGACGATAACCTCACTCAACAGAAAAAGCGCTTTCTCCTCATCAAACCACTTCGTCAAATCCCCTCTTGTGACAGAGGGATTGACTCTGCGAGAGGCTATTCTGATGTGTAAACGTTAAGAGATCTCAAACTTATGCTGCGAATCGGACTCGATGCAGCTCGTTCAAGCGGTGAACTTTGTTTCCCCACAATCGGAACTTTACAGCATCGTGGCTGACATCCACTCTTGCTTCTCTTCCTTTGATTTTATTAGCTTCCGGTGGATCCCGCGTGTGGGCAACACCGTAGCTGATAGTCTTACAAAAATAGCTTTGGCTGATGAGATTATAGTAATGGTACTCACCTAATTCGGTTAACATAATTAATATAAGTTGGTGTTTCAAAAAAAAAAAAAAACTAGAGAAACGCTAGTTAATTAAAACTCCTTCAGTAAAGACACCCCTTCACGAATAACCTTAGGAATGAACATCTAAAAATGTTTTATACTGTTCCTAATCTATTGAAACTACAAGAAAACAGATCCAACGCAAACCACTCGAAAACCGCTATGATCAATGACATAACTTTCTTTCCTATTCGATTTTTTTTAAAAGCCCAAGACATAGTAACTTATTCAAAATTAACTACTGCTTATCCAAATTATCTTATTCTAGAAAACGGGATTTTAGTATAAGTTTTAAAGGTATATATTATTATTTACACCAAATTCATATCCATTGTTTTGTCTCACCGATTTTATTACATTTAGAAATGAAACATATTATTATTTTTTGAATGAATATTAAATTTATTTATATAAAATTATTTTTACAATGAATGTGTACATTAGCTAAAGAATTTTGCAATATTTAAGCAAAAATAAATAAATATTGCAGAGCATTTGCCCAGTGGCAAAATCATCTCGTGGCGAGCCAGAGCTGCATTGCCTCAGCATATTGTCCTATCATATTATTAATTCTTGATGCTGATAAAAGTAAATAATGAATTTGACTCTTGGTTTTCACCATTGACTGGAAATGGATCTGGAAGTTGACTTCATATTGTTTATGCAAAGACGAATCCTGTAATTCTATTTTTAATTTCTTCTTCTTTCAAGAAATTATGCATTTTTAAGAAGCATTAAAATTGAAGATTTATTCTAAAAGAAGGATGCGTATATATATGGAGTTGCTATATATGTTTATAAATCTAAGGTGTCTCCCCACTATTGCATGTAAACTTAAGTGGTCAGTTTATATAACATCTCTGTATTAGCCTATAATATATTCGAAAACATAAAAAGAAAGAAAGAGATTCACTCGAAATTGAAAATATAAAGAAACCCAAAGAGATTTTGTTCACTTAATTAGATAAAATAAAGATGTGTGCAGTGTGCTTCTGTTGTGTGTCTTCTATGTACAAAACACACGATGTCACTTAACTTGTTCAAGTCTCCACGTGCCTGCCCATCGATCATCTTCAATTTTTTAAGAATATATAATTCTTCCACTTCCAGAGTGTCTTGGGCCGTGCATTTAAAGGCTTCGTGAGCTTTGAAAATATCATTCTCTTTGGTATGGCTAATGAATCTTGAACAACAACAACAAAATTGTAATCTTCAATCTAGCGTTGGGCATAAACATGGTACAATTCTCTAAACGCATGATCGTTTGATTCAAATAAATCAAACTGAGAGAAACGTCATACACTTATAGATGTGCACATGCATACAATGTTTTAGGCGTAAATCTCAAAATAATATTAGCGTTGCATTCATCAGCACAATCAAATGAAACATCGGTTTTGAATCCCTAAATATATTAAAACCAACCTTTGTAAATATAAGCTTTTAATTTAACAAAAACTTATTAAAATTTATACCAAATTGTTTATGGTTCTCATAATATCAAGACCGGTCATGTTCATCGTTAACATGTGTATAGAAACATTTTCTGATAAAATAGTTTTCTTACTTATATGGAATATTCCGGATTCACGGTATTCTCTACCAAAAGAATAATAATTGACAATGTTTAAACTATTATTTCGTTTCTTATATTATGTGTCAATGTCACGGATCAAAACAGTTAGTAGAATATCAAAATAATATGATAAGTATAATAAAAATGTGATCCTAAATGAATGAAAGATATCGAATTGAAGTTTAAAGAATTGAAGCAATCATGGGGTCAGCCGCTTCCTCTGAAGCAACATAATCCCATTCATACATGAAATGAGCTGCCCAAACTTTCTTATTACTATGCCCTTGCAATTTATGAAACCTTCTTTTTAAAATGAAATCATATCCAAAAATCTTGTCATTGCCACTTCATTTCAATAGCATCTTAATAGCATGTCCCCCTTGTCGTTTCCTATTTCGTTCTTTTTTGTGCACCTATTTTTCCTTTCGTTTTAGTGATGAGAAAATCTCGTTTCCGCAAATGTTCAATAGAAAAAAATGTAAGCAAACTAGAAATCTAACTGTATTACTATGTTGTATCCATCAAACCAACTGTAATCAAACGTTCCTACGAAAATTAGATACATGGATTACATAGTTAAGTACTAAATCTAAAATTACTATATATGTACGTTACTGCAGATGTGCATATATATACCAACCCTTTTGAAATTCTTGTGATATTAGATAGTTGATCAGTCGAGTTTAGTGTATAATATATTATATAAAAACGTTTAAACTGACGATAAATATGAAACCATGCATAAACAAAAAAAACTTGGTCATTGCCTCTTCATTTCAGTAGAATCTTAATTAGCATTATCAACAACTCTTTATAATATAACTCCTTATATATATCATTTCAATTACACAATTGTGTTTACGGCTGCTTCATTGGAATAAATAGACTTTTGTTCTACACTTTCTAGTCATGAAGAAAACCTCGATTTCACACTTACATGGTCACTAGAGAAAATGTAAGCAAAATAGAAAAGTTTCATATAATTGTTTTCATCCAACTGAAACCATACTTCCCAACGAAATTAGGTATAAGGATTTGGATCCTCATGGCGCTATGATTTTGACACTATAGCTACACATATAAGTATTAACTTTAATTTCATTATGTTCTTTCGCAAAAGAAAAAAACTTTAATTACGTTGATGTAAATTATGCGCATACACCTACTCTTTTTGACTTTCTAGTTAGTTGGATCAATCGAGTTTGGTGTATAGTATATTCTACTATATAGAAACGTATTAACTGACGGTAATTTTGAACAAAACAGAAGAAACATACAATTAATGATTGACTGTGAATTGCTTTTATATAGCGTGCATGTGATACTGCAGGTGATGCAACATGGGAAATCATATCAATGGACGAAATTTCAAACTCTATTATTATCCTTCCTCAGATTGGTCACGCAACTAATAATTAGTTTAAATTAAACTATATGATCACTATGGATACACACTATCATTGAGAATCCGTTGATGTGGGGCAGTTAAACTTCCACATGTAGTTCACTCGGGTCGTATACACATGTGCTGGTGGTGTTTCTATAATACGTATGATTATTAATATAAAACGAAGGTTACCTGAAAGAAAGGTCATAGACTCATAATCCTGATGTGTGTAACAGATGTGCGCTAATATAATGATGCTTCAAATGCAAATAAAGTGCGATGGACATATTTTTATAGACTATATATATGATAGGGTTATTTACAAGGAGCTCAGTTTGGTTTACTATTCGAAGATATTACAATGTATAGTTCACGTTGATTAATAGTCCAACTAGATTTTGATCCGCGGAACCGCCCATGTGTTTTTCTAAAATGAATTGAAGAAGTTGTAAACTATATCGGTTGCATATTACGGTTTTGCATGGTGAAACAATCAAATTGATATCATAGATAAGTAATTTGTAATTTGATAATTCTATACAAAGCATAAAATTTATAGTGTTATTGTTTGTAAAATAAATTCACCTTTTTAATATATGACGTTTTAGAGAATTGTTTTCACTTCAAATAAGATTACATTTTCAATTTTTAATGCAAGTTTATTCATTTTCTATTTTTATAGAATTTTTCTAATTTCCCGTTAGCGTTTTTCTTTGTAGAATTATGATTAGGTGAATATTTAATGATGTTTTGGTTAGGTGAATATTTAATTTTGTCTGAACAAATCGAATTTCAAAGTAAGAAAATTAAAAATAGTGTAATTTATTTGATTATATATATTAGTACGTCTATATTTGTAAATATATTTGTTTCACAGAAATATGCTATATTTTTCTTAATTATATAAATTACAATTTATTTATATGTCATATTATTTTCAACTTAGATTTATCGTTTGAACAATATTCTAAAAATGGTATTAAATATATATTATTAAATATATTTAATTTAGGTATATGATTATAAACGAATTCTACTATATATTTTAGAATTGTATTAATTTGATAAAAATGTTAACAATATCAAAGAATAATCATATATTGTGATATATTTTTGACATCATCAAAATAATAACATTAATCATATGCTATGATTGCATAACATAACACTAAAATAATATACACGATCATATGTATATATAATCCATATATTATGATTGCATAACATGTGATTTTTTTGGTTAATGGCATATCTACAAAATATTTAATGAGCTTAATAATTATTTTTATATATGTTCTTAATAATTATATATGTTCTTAATAATTATTCGATTAATAGATTAAAATATTTTCTAGAAATCAGTTGGTATATTTAATTATATCTAATTTATTGGTTTTGAATACATATTTTTATTTTAGTATAGTAATAAATTTGAGATTTTCTTAAAAGATAGTATGTTGTTGGTTTGTTAAGATATTAATATTTGTGATTATATTTATTATAAAACTAAATGTGAGGATAATCAAAATGTGATGATTTTTTAAGAGATTGTTCAAATGAAATATCACACATGAAAAAAAATTATGACTTCTGTTTTAATATATAAGAAGATACGATTTCATCCTTGTTAATTACTATATGTGCATTAAAGCATATTCAACCACATTTCATATTTTACTTCAAATGAAATTGGACTAAGAAATGGTCTCATCCTATTCTATTTTTTCCTTCATAATGGAAAAAAATAGATTTAGTTTGTATACAGAATAATATTTTTTTCATTCATTTTCCCTTCAAATAATATATTAGGATTGGGTATAAATCAATTTTATTTTAGCATTTTTGAAGAAGTAATAGAATATTATATTGGAGATGTTCTTAAACAACAATAATACAGTAATAGTTTTTCACGGTATTTTATGTGATTCTTTGGATTATAATTGGTATTTATATAGTTTTATGGCCTATGCATATATGAGTATCATGGTCAGTTCAAAACATAAACAAAAGAATATACCACTTAGGATATCATGATTTTTAAGAGATAAATTTAGTTGTATATATGGTCAATAAAATAAAAATTTGAAAATGTCGGACCTGAGAATATTGGACTTGGCATCAAGTTCAAAATTTAATTTGTTTGGATTTGATAAGAGGATAGAAAAATATATGCAACCCAACCCACATGATTTAGTAACTTTCTCCCTAAATTCAATTATTTTTTCAATATAACTAATTAACTATGCATTTTGGCAGTATACCTACTTAGAAAATACGGATTTAAAAAAAAAAATAACAGAAAACTACTACTACCTAGAAAAGAGTGAGAAACGGGTAAGACTACAGAGAAATATTCTAGTAACTGCCGCAGAATATATCGTCATCCTTCTTCACTATTTACAATTATGACCTCCCGTTAATCTCGGTGAAACATCCATATCAAGAAAGAGAAAAGAATCTTTGTCAAATTAAACCCCGAAATCACGCTTAAAATTACATAAACCAAACCGAAGCAATTTCCATATATAAACACCTTCACAAGAGTTTCAAACCGGGTTCTTAAACCGGCTAAAAAAACAGGAAATTGCAACAAAACAAATTAAAAAAAAAAAAAAAAAAAAGCCCTAAAAAATGTCGCTAATCTTTCTCCCCTTTCTTCATCATCATCCAGAAAAAAAAAAATAATACGCATAGCTATGTACATCATCAACACGACGTCGTACTGCATCTGAGCCGAAAAAAAAAATAACAACCAGATCCATTCTCTCTAACTAACCAACCAAAGATCCCTCTCCTGTCAAATCCTCTCGTCGTCGCCGATCAGATCTTGAAGATCACTCGGCACCGCTAATCCGAGCCTAAGCGACTCCATGATCCGCTCGAATACCAACACGTGGCAGGGAATCTGCAGAACTCCTTTCTGTTCGTAACCGTACTCTTGAGCCGATCGGTTCAGCAGACCGATGAAAACCGGATGGTTTAGCAACTCCGCGCTAACGACGAAACGCTCCATCTCGTCTCCGACGTAGACAGGCACGTGGCCTTCGGGAACGGAGGATGCGTGTTTCTTTGAGCGGCGAGGGGGAGGTGGACGGCGGCTAGGTCGCTGCGAATCGGAGCGGAGGAGGCTGTAGTGTGCGGAGTCGGCGACGCGGGAGAGGCGGCGGATCAGATGCTTCATCTTTTGGTGTTGTTGTGATTTGAGAGAGGGAGGAGAGTGGTGAAACGAATCGATGAGGAGATTTTGTTGGGAAGGAGAGTGTGAGGAAGGGTTCGGATTTTATATAGGGGTGAGGGTAGTTTGGGAATTTTGGGTTGAACATAAAGTAGGTACGGGGAAGGAGAGTACTTGCCAGGTACACTTGTGACTCGTAAATTTCCACTGCCTTTCAAAAATAAAATTGAATGTATATATATATATATATGCCGAATTATAAACAAAATATATATATATATATATATATATATATATATATATAAATGGCCAAATTTTTATAAATATCTTCGATTTAAAATGAAAAGATAATACTTACTCCTTGATATTCTTTTTCTGTGTAGATAAACTGTTTGGATTTCTTGATACATTTGAGTTTAAAATACAAAAATCGAACTTCTAAACAAAATGGGAAAAGATTTTTATTTACGTCTGGTTGTGATTCTCTTAATTGTTGAACTAACGTGTTTAATTCGTTTGGATTACAATAAGAATCCTGCATTATCCTAAATTGGATGTATCTAAATAATACAAAATCAAAGTTTTAATTTATTATGTATTATGAATAGTAGGATTAGGATACCAATTAGTTTAGCCTTGTCTTGTTATTCTATCAATTATTGGGATTATATGTCTTTTTAGTATAGATTGTATCTTGAGTCAAATGACAAATTGACAATACCAGATTAATGAGCAGCTCAGATTATATCTTCCCAATGTTGTAACACCAACAAAAGTTTATTTTATCCATAAAAAGGCATTAACAAAATTACTGGTTAAGTAGTTTTTAGATAGAAAATATCTTCTCTATTAAAAGAGAAGTACCAAATTTATCTACTATTTAGAAATCGTGTTGGATTATGTCATTAATTATTTAATTTAACATATTTGATTTTTATATTAACAAGTCAAATATATATTATTTACAAAATATCTTAATAATTATTAAGGCATTAACAATAAATAAATTTGAATATAACAAAATATGTTGAAAAAATCTAACAAGATCTTACCAAAAAGTTTTAATATTTTTTTTTGTAAAATAAGTATGTCTTTATTATGTTATTAAATATAATTGTAATTAAAACTAAAATATAAATTATATATTTGAAAATTTTAGTTATATGATTATAAAATGAAAAATATACCCGCACGGATGTACGGGTGAAACTCTAGTAATAAGATTATTGCTGGTAACAGGCAAGAACTGATGATACAAGAAGCCAAATTCAATAGTCTTCAATCTAAGCAAGAACTATATCTTCAGGTCATATTTTGCTTTAAATACACATAACAGTAACAACAAAACTTGCTTTGGATGTTATTTATATTTATCTCAATGGATGGTGATCTTAGATTATGTTGTTAACAACGTTCGTTCGCTTATCTTATTCAGAATATAGATGATAAAAGGGCAAGGGATACATCGCCTTGTTCTTCAATATATCAAATTATGAGGATCAACGTTTTGCTGTGCCATCGGCATGCATGATTACAATAATGTAAATTGTAACTTAAATTGAATCCACCCGCTCGGTTGAGCGGGTCAAAATCTAGTATTAATTAATTTTTCATCAAATATCAAGAAATCTGTTATAATTTGGTCAGTATTTATTAGTCTAACTTGCTAGCCGATTTATAACAAACTAAAAAAATGCTGAAACCCATGGTGAATAACAAATTATCCTAAACGAAAATTTTATTAAACAAATTGTGTTGGCCCTGAGTCCCTGACAATGCTAAATGCTTATAGATTTTGGGCTAAGTGTGAAAGTATGAACCATTTAATTAAATATGAATTTTCCAAAGTCAAATTATACAAATAGGTCCATATATATATATATACTCACCCCCAACGACTTAGAAGACTTCATTGTTCGTTTTGTTTTCTTCTGGTCATATTTAGACCCTCACGTAACCATCATTGAGAACTAAAACAAAACTTAGTTACTTGTAAGTTTCGACTATGTAACATATTTTTCTTCAAAATCTAATTAATTAATAGCCCATGTAGACTAAATTATTAGATCGCAACTTATAAAAAACTAACAAATTGTGTTTTCATGGTGTAAACGTAAATCTATATCACTTTCATAGTGTAAACACAAGCCATTCAAGAACATGATTGTGATAACTTATGCAGAGAGTGCCTACAATATAGTAACGTCTTGACTGAACCAAGCTATAGAGAAGTGATCAGTCATGTTTGGCAGTAGACGACACGAGTTATAGATAACATGTAACTCTCTAGAAGAAGCATCCCACTAAAGATTTTTATAGCATTTAAGTATGACCAGTTAATTATAGGTTCGTGATGAGGCTAGCTGATATTTTCTAAGCCTTATATGCAATGATGTTTTGTGATTTCCACATATATCTATTTGACATATGTATTCTATTATGTCGCAAATAGATTAGAGCGTCATAGTAATGCCGTGCGTGGATATCATGAAGGACCATCACCATGTGTGTGTGTTAGAGAGAGGGAGAAAAGTAAATTAAGCAGAATTGTGAGGATCATTCTGTAAAGAATAGAACTTTAAAGACAAGGATATGATGTCACCTAACTTTCACTAGTTATCAAAAGTGTGTGTCCCCTTACTCAACTTGGGGGTTGCAACTTACTTAACACCCCTTCAGTCTCCTAACTTTATTGTAATCTTTATATATTATGAAACTATGCCGCATATGATATGGATTAATCAAACTAAAGTAGTCTCCTACTACAAAGAGTTAAAAATATTATATACTGCCATGCCTCTTTTGGTAACGGTATGCTTCGTCCAATTTAGAAATTTCGAATTCCCACGTAGGCTTAAGTTTTACCACAACTAAAATTTGAACTTGATAATTATAGTCTGTAGATTAAATTTTAATAAAAAGGAAACAGTAAAAGCAAAGTAGTAATTAAGTCTTGTGGAGACAGTCTACAAAATTATAGCAAGCTATCAAGTAGTTGATTCCTTTACGACTCAATCTTCATTTTCTGTGGAAATTCAATGTTTCGTAATATTTTTGTTCAATTTCCTGAACATTTGGAAATGGTTAAACCTACCATTTTCAATATGATATCACTGACTATGGACTATGGTTTAGATTTAGAGAGCATTTCCAATCAGATAATGTAATTAAACTGATATTTATCCTGTTCCAAAGACGGCTTGAATCATGCAGTTCTTATATTAATTGTATTCTTCCTTACCCAATGGAAACTCAAAGCTAGGCACTGAATATAAACTGACTGTTTCTAATGGTAGTTGCTCGTCGATATTTTTGTTAAATAATCAAGTACTACTCCTATTATTTAATGAAAATGGATAAAATAATCAAGCATAAACAGATAGACATCAAAGTATTAAAGAATATGCAAAGAAACAAGCATCTGATGTTCACATATGTCTAAAAGAGAGAAAGAAAAGGGATGTTATTAAGAAATAGTTAGACAGATAAGCAAAACGTATTAGTTGATGCAAAGGCACAGAGGAGAGAATATTCCTCCAACGGCAAAGGTTATAAGTTATACTAACGACTAAGGAGGCATGACCTCCAATTATTGAGACACACGTCAACAGCTTGAAACTTCCTTCTGATGTGTTAGCTGTAACGCGGAACGCGTTATTGCATCATTGATGAGTATGTCACCGCTCGATATTTATTCGTATGCTTAGCTCCCTCCGAATGTAATAAACTAAGTTAGTTGATGATGTAATTGTGGTTTTACAGCCTTATCGTTTACAAATAGCTGCGATTCAAGATTGTGTTATGTCCGGATATATGTTCATCTACATATAATTCTTTTTTTCAAAATTTACAATTTATCATTATTAACTACTAAAATATACTAAAATGTAAAAATACTATTTTAAAACATAATTTTTTGAAACATTTAGTATTACTTTACTACTAATCAAGTAGTCGTAAAAATATTGGATCAAATTGTTAGGTAAAGGAGAGGAATGGAGTCATGTGAAACGAGTTATGGGGGAATTAAATTTGGATTACATAAATAAATGAAAACATATCCGTACGGTGCTGTCGTACATGCTAACCTGCCCACTTCGACTTCTTTTTTCTCCCTTACGTGTCATACCGTACAAACTAACGTGACTATTCTTCGCAAATTTAATAAATGAAATAAAATAAATAACGAAATGAAAATTTCTGGGGCCTATTCTAACAATTGCCCGTTACGCCCGTTTGCTTCTTCTTTTTGTCAGCACGCCGTTTGCTTCTATCCTGCTCTCTCTTTCATTTTTTTTTTGCTATTTAATAGTTATAGTTAGCTAATGTCAAAATACTTTAGTCATCAATTGTAGGCTAAAAAATAGCTCACAGAAACCCTCTTATACGTTTCTAGGAAAACATGAAACCATCGTATACTCCTGCAGTCCTGCTTAAGTTTCTCAATCAAGTCATAACATTGCTTTGACACTTTGACCCTTTTTTGGTAATCGACTCTTTGATTCTTCAATGCTAACTTGTATGGGTAAAAGATTGGTAGAATCTTGGTTGGGAAGTGAGTAGGTTGTTTCATCAATATCTCAGTCCAATTGATAAATTATTTCACATGTAGTTTCATAGCTTACTTATTAAAATACTTCAATTAAGACGAGTGATTTTTGTTTACAAGTCAATAAAATTCAAGTCAGCAGAAAATAAATGCATTACAGCTTTTATTTACAACCAATTATTTCAAGAATATTTGAAAAATATTGTCGTTGAAAGACAAAGTCTTCCACACACATTTGTAAAATCCAAGAAGATTGTGCCTGCATCACATTTATAGCATAACAAGCTCTAACAAATACTACTAGTAACAGTCTTCTTTAAATGGTTGTAGAAAGCAGATCATTCTATTCACTCCTCTATATCTCTCTACGCATTGAATATTGATTAGTTTGGTGAAACATTAAACTAAAAAATTTCTTGGAACAGCAATGGCATATAGAGTTTCCACGACATAACTATGAAAGAAACTCAAAATGTTTGGCTCCAGACATGAAGAGACAACTCCCAAACGTCCAGACGTACACAGGACAACCAGACGACACTGTCGCTCCTACTTTTCCGTGTTTTACAACAATCATATGCTTTAATGAAATACAGAAGAGTGACAAGTACAGAATATAAAAAATTAGAAATGCAAAACTTTTCAACCTTGTGGTCCATATAGATGATTCCGTTTCAAAGTGGAGGGTGCCCACAATGGTCTCAACTTTCAGGGTATGCTGACCTCACTCTCTTGCCTCTTGGCTCCACCTTTGTCTTTATGTTATTTTCTTCAAACTTTTCGGTGATAGAAATGACGTTTTTATGACTCATCACTCTCCTTTACATCCTTTATATGACTAAGCACTGTTTCTTGAGTATCCCTTTATTCGTGGAGTATATAGTATTGTAGATTGATAATGTGATGATTCTTTTTAGTGAATCTTAATGGTCGGTCGTGTGCTCGTGTTTTGAATAAGGTTGGATCATCATTTGCTTTCCTCATCGAATCTTTTTACTTTCGATGATTCCAATTGCCATGCCTGTTAGCTTAGACTTTATACTAGCTTAGTGGATTACCAACAACACTGACCATAAAGTATGTGATAAATTAGTCGTAATAGGGATTATAAAATTCTATGGTCGGTTTGGGTAATTATAAAATCGACTCTTTGATTTTTGTAGCTGTTTCTAGTTACCATATCGTTTTATTTTTGTCTTTACCATCCTCCATAAAAATGGCTATGATCAATTAGTTGTAAAAACCATTCTCACATTTTCATAAGTTACCATATCACTTTAACAAAGATCATTTTCCTCAATTTTTGTCCAATGGAGTCTATCTATTTTTCTCCATAAAAAAGACACTTAAAATAATACTCTCTTTGTTTCTAAAAGATTCATCTTCTAGTTTTTTCACACTTTTTAATAAAACATAATAAATTTGCATAGTTTTTTGTATTTATCTTCTTTCGATAATTTTAAACGAATAAAAAAATCAATTAGTGCAATTAAGTTTTTTGAAGTTTACAATTAGTTAATATATAAAACATGCATTGAAAATGTAAAAAATGTATCTTTTAGAAACAATTTTTTTTTCTAGAATGTATCATTAACGCTAAATTGGCTACTATTTACATTATATACTATCTTAACATGATGCACTTTCACTCATGAGGTTATTCTACTATTGTTATTTTGAATTGTTATGTATTTCCCTCTTTTTAGCTGCCAAGTCACTAAATAGTATAACAAGAGACTGACACGTGTACTTATGTTTAACGATGAATTTCATTTTGGGTTTGTTCACATTTAGAATGGGATTTATCTTGGACTCTTTTGTTTTGGGCTATTCTTTGTTTTGAACCGTACAGAGGGATTTCTTCTACGCTTCTAAACGTAAGTGTTTATCTACTTCATCGATCTCTGATGTTCTACAGAAACAATGGAGTTTGGTGATGAAGAGTTAGACGAATCGTCATGTAAAAGCTCTGTATGTGGCTTCCATGTCGTTGTTTCGTATATGGTTCTAAAAATATGAACAGTCATGATGGTTTGATTCATCTCTTTAAACAGACGACTTAACTCCATAGATAGACATCAAGCACGATCTGATATTGAATGAGAGTTATCTTCTTTAAGGCGGTGTACTGCACCTGTAAAAAGGTTAGCCCTCTTATCGATTTGATATACAGTTAGAATATGCTTTACTGCAAATCTAAGAAGGCTCTGCATAATTAATTTTTCGGCCCCAGTTTCAAACCCTAATAATTCTTAAGTATCGTTTGATTGGAAGGTTTGATTGGAAGCGTTAGCACCAAGATAAAGTATGGGTATATCTACGATTTGTTTCAAGGTTTCATCCTATTCTGATTATTTTATAAAATCTGGTGCAGATTCTTTCAGAAAGAAACAAACGACAATTCTTCGAACGATTCACTTCGTCTCCTCCTTTGCGAGCGGTTCTAGGTCTCCTCATATGCCTTATTGTCCTAAGAAACTCCTCTGTCACCGGCGATGGTGGTTAATCCTCTTGGCTCTGAGGTATTTTAATATAAGTTGAGTTCATTGTTACATATTCTTAGATTGGTTATGATGTTTTTGTGTGGGTTGATTTAGATTGATCTCAGTTTACGCCTCAGGTTCTATCAGGTTTACCATTAATTGTATTCTTTTCTCTGAGATATGGAGCAACTTTTTATGGCCAAAATTTTATAATTACCGGGTTTACTCGTTCCAAAAAGTGCTCTATTGACATTTTTGTAATGTTTAGTAAGTTAGTAACTCTTATGGTGCATGTAGATCTGAACACAGCAGGAGTTCCTCTGCTCCAGATTAAATATGACATTATAAGAAAAGTGGACTGGACTTGAGTCTTTTTGATGATTTGTTTTGTAGGCTGCTAAATATTTGAACATCATTGGACTTCTTGACCTGGCCGCCCAAGACTATTGGGGATATGACCATAGACCAGACTCCAGAAGATATGTGCACTAACATCAAGAATAATTACACGCATAGAAGATGAGGTTCAGGAGCATGAGCCTTCGAGTGACTTTTGGTCCCTGATGGTTTAGGATAGTCTTCTATTAAATGTCTTCTTTCTTTTCTCTTTTGGTTTGAAGTTTGCCATTTGTCTACGACAAGTTGTGTTGTTTTTTTACAAGTACTATCAAGTTCTGTTGTTTTTTAATCATAAAGTTTGGGTCTTTGTTATTGATCCAAACGCAAAGGGTGGATGTTGATGATAAAAAAAGAGATGGGAGATTACTTGGTTGGTTAGGTTATCTCTCTTCGTGAAGTGTGTAGCTTTCTTCGTATATATGCTCTCGAATCTTATTATATAAAATTTGGTTCTTCAAAGTTACTAATTAACAAGATTGCGACACATGACAATTATACATTTAAGATTGTGACATGTATTAAATACAAATCAGTTAATAACTAAAAAATAGTAATTATCCTATTTAAAAATATAGTAATTATCCTTTTTTAAAATTAAATCGTAAATGTTAAAAAGCCTTAAAAAGAAAAGCTGTTTTTCTTAGAAAATAGTAATTATCCTTTTATATAAATTCAATACAAATTTTCCTTCTTTCAAAATATAACAAAACGATAATTGTAAAAAATAAAATAGTTATTGTCCTTTTAAAAAATCGTAGTTATTGTTTAAAAATAATGTAATTGTAAAAAACCTTAAAATGAAAAAAAAAGAAAAGATAATTGTAAAAAAATAATAATTATCCCTTTTTAAATAGTAATTATCCTTTTAAATAAGATAAAATTGTATTTTTCTTGATAAAAAGATTAAACCCGCTTAAAAAGGAAAATCACTTTAATGCTAATTAAATTAAACACAATTTTATATCAATTTTTTTGTATCAATTTGGTTGTTGAACATTGTATATTTCTATCAACTGATTAGGTATTTGTAATGAATTTTTTAAGATATAATTACTATTTTTTTGGAAATTAACTTTTCTGTATTATTTGAGAGAAGGAAAATCAGTGTTAAATTTAAAAGGATAATTATTATTTTTTTAAAGGATACAACTAATTTTTCTAAAAAGATAATTACTATTTTTTATGTAACATATGTCACAATCTTAAAAACATAAACGCCATGTATCGCAATCGTGTTAATTAGTAACTTTGAGGAACCAAACTTTAATAAGATGAAGAGAATAAATAATTAATTAAAATTTAAAATATAGAAGCCATTTATATTTGTGTTATTGTGAAGTTTAATAGAGCCCAAGATTTAATGGGCCAGGCCCATGAATTTAAAACGAGGGAAAAGCCATCCTCTTAGCTTATAAAACAACCTTAAACCCTAGACCCTTCTCTTTCTTCTCCAAAACGAAAAAGCTGCTTAAATACTCTGCTCGTAACTTGTCAGAGACGGCTAGGGTTTTAGCTTCATCTGCACAATGTCGTTGTATCTCCTCTACGAATCATCTTCCGGTTACGGCCTGTTCGAGGCACACGGCCTCGACGAGATAGGACAGAACACAGAGGCTGTCCGAAGCTCCGTCTCGGACCTAAGTCGCTTCGGTCGTGTCGTCCAGCTCACTGCTTTCCACCCTTCTGAATCTGCATTAGATGCTTTAAACCAAATCAACGCCGTCTCTGAAGGTAAACCCTCCCTTTAAATTAGAGTCTTTCCACTTTTATATAATTAGAATCAGCTTTACTCTGTTTTGTTTAGGGTTTTGATTATTGAGATTGTGTTTTAGGGTATATGAGTGATGAGCTGAGAAGCTTTCTGGAGTTGAACCTTCCGAAAGTTAAGGAAGGGAAGAAGCCTAAGTTTAGCTTAGGAGTGTCTGAGCCAAAGATTGGTTCTTGCATCTTTGAAGCTACGAAGATTCCTTGTCAGAGTAATGAGTTTGTTCATGAGCTTCTTAGAGGTGTTCGTCAGCATTTTGATAGGTTCATCAAGGACCTAAAGGTGTGTGCTTTTGAGATTATATACATCTTTGCAATTTCATGTTCTGATGATTAATGTGAATGTTTTTGAAATAATGTAGCCTGGTGATTTGGAGAAAGCTCAACTTGGATTAGCTCATAGTTACAGTAGAGCTAAAGTGAAGTTCAATGTTAACCGGGATGATAACATGGTTATTCAAGCTATTTTTATTGTCGATACTCTTGATAAGGATATCAATTCCTTTGCCATGAGAGTCAGGTTTGTTTTGTTGTTTTACCTTTTAGACCATCTCTTGTCTGTTACCGTTAGAAATATTGGTTTTGAGACAGGTTGTATTATGTTTTGGCAGAGAATGGTACTCGTGGCACTTCCCTGAACTAGTTAAGATAGTTAATGACAACTATCTTTATGCCCGTGTTTCAAAGATGATTGAGGACAAGTCAAAGCTCTCTGAAGAGCACATCCCTATGCTTACTGAAGTTCTTGGGGATGAAGATAAGGCTAGAGAAGTTGTTGAAGCTGGGAAAGCATCTATGGGTAATAATCTTTTCTTTTTTTTTTTACTCTTTCTCTTTGTTCTAAGACATGTCATGTGTTAACTCTTTTCAGGCCAAGATTTATCTCCACTTGATCTGCTCAATGCCCAGACCTTTGCTCAGGAAGTTATCAACCTAGCTGATTACAGAAAGAAGCTCTACGATTACCTTGTTGCTAAAATGAGCGACATTGCTCCCAACTTGGCGGCATTGATTGGAGATATGGTTGGTGCAAGGTTGATTTCACATGCTGGAAGTCTGACAAATCTCGCCAAGTGCCCTTCTTCAACTCTCCAAATTCTTGGTGCTGAGAAAGCACTCTTCAGGGCGCTGAAGACACGTGGAAACACACCCAAGTACGGTCTAATATACCATTCTCCATTCATTGGACGTGCGGCTGCTAAAAACAAGGGACCTATTGCTCGTTACTTGGCAAACAAGTGTTCCATTGCTTCAAGGATTGATTGTTTCGCTGGTAAAAGATCTTAGCCTGGCTGGTAAATAAATGTCTTTGGTATATAGTGAGATGATGTGTTGTTGTTTAACTTATACAGATAGCAGCACTACAGCTTTTGGTGAGAAACTTAGGGAACAAGTGGAGGAACGACTACACTTTTATGACAAAGGTGTTGCCCCACGTAAGAATGTGGATGTAATGAAAGAAGTGATGGATAATCTTGAGAAGAAAGGTATAGTGTCTAACTCCATCTCCCTCTCATATATGTTGAGGTTGAAGTGTTTGTTTGTGATGGTTGTTTGCTCTCTTTGTAGATGATGGAGAAGTGAAAGCGGTGGAGGCCTCAGAGAAGAAAAAGAAGAAAGAGAAGAGAAAGGCAGAGGAGAAGGATGAGGAAGTAGAAGAAGAGGAGAAGTCAAAGAAAAAGAAGAAGAAAAGCAAAACAGTAGAAGAGGAATTGACCATAGATAACGGTAACAGCAAGAAGAAAAAGAAGAAGAAAGCTAAGTCACAAGATCATGAATAAGACTAGACAAGCTAATTATTTTCCTTGATTTATATTTAGTTATAATATTTATATAATTTTTTACTTAATTTATATTTAATTGTAATTTTTATATCTTAATTTTAATTTTATAATAGAAAACATATTTTAAAGATAAAAATATAATGCATAAGTTATTTATTTTCTAAAAATATAATGATAATTTTTTTAATTATATAAGATTATAAAAATTATGACATATAATTAAAATTACCTAAAATCATGGAGAACTTAATGAATCAACAAATTCACTTCTTAAATAATTTTTCTTGAGTGATAATTTGTATTTAATTAATAATAGATAATTTTTCTATTTTAGTTTTAAATTATAGAATATAAAAGTATATTTTCAAGATAACAACATAATACATAAGAATAACTACAACTTTTTATATCTTAATTTTAAATTTATAATACAAAAATATATTTTCAAGACAATAACTGAATACATAAGAAATATCTTATTTTCTAAGAATCTGATACTATTAATATAATTTTATTTTAAATATATAATAAATTATATATAAAGTTATAAAAATTATGATAAATCATCAAAATTACTTAAAATCATGGAAAATATGACAAATCAGCAAACATCAAATTCACTTCTTAAATAATAGTATAGATTTTTTACATTAAATTTTATAATAGAAAAATATATTTCCAAGATAATAATACATAAGAATTAACTTATTTTCTAAAATATAAATTTAATCATTAATAATATAATTTTTATATCTTAATTTTAACTTTTATAATAGAAAACATATTTTCAACATAACAACATAATACATAAAAATTATCTTTTTAAGTTTTATATATAAAAACATACTTCTAGATAATAAGATAATTCTTAAAATATATTTTTAGATAACAACATAATTCACAAGAATTATCTTATTTTCTAAAATATGATATATTCATATAAATTCGTTTTATTTATAAATAAATTATATATAATATTATAAATATGATAAATAAACAAACCAATATAATAAATTATGATTTATGTTTTAAAATTAATTATAAATGACAACACTCACATAACAAAATATTTTTAAAAATATATTTTTACAAATGTGCTGCTTTAATTTATTTTAATTAGAATTTTTTCTATCTTAATTTTTTATTTCTATGATAAAAATATAATTACAAAATAAAAATATAATACACAAGAAGTATCTTATTTTCTCAAAATATAACTTTAATAGAAATTCGTTTTTATTTTAATAAATTTTATATGAAATTATTAAAAATATGACAAATAATCAAAATTATCTAAATCATGGAGAAATTACAAATCAGATAATTCACTTAAATTTTCTAACAGAAAATATATGTTCAAGATAACAATCTAATACATAAGAATTATCTTATTTTCTAAAATATAATATTATTAATATAAATTCGTTTTTATTAAATAATAAATTGTATATGAAATTATTTAAATAAGATAAATAAATAAAATTACCTAAAATCAAGGAGAAGTTGACAACTAAGCAAATTTACTTCTTATATAATAATATAGATAGATAATGAGAAATATCACATCAATAATTTGATCAGTAATTTGTTTAAGTAAAGAGAACTGTACCTACTATCCCAATTTCCAAACCACTTGCTCTACATCGATGATCTGATTTTATAACTCGAAGTTTAGATGCAAAAGCGTTAAGAAACACTTAATCAGATTAAGTCACAAGAATCCAAGATGATGAATAGACAATTCAAGACAAGTTTTTTATTGTGTTGAAGTCTTCCCCCACATGGCAAGCTCTCTCTTTTTAAAATTTTTTTTCTATAAACAACTTGAAACTCATCGCAACTTGTATCAAATGTTTAGACTAGTATTGTGTCTTAATAGAAGAACAAGTTAAATGATGGAATCTTTGTTGTGTATCTTGTAATGTATCATCACATTAGGGACGTTAATACATGTTGGTCCGTGAGATCGTACATGAATTATCTGTGGAACAAGGTAACTTTGTGCTCACGTCCCTTGCAAGGTAACAAGGTAACACAACACCAACAAACATGTCACCAACAAACATAACGCACCCAGTGGAGTTATAGGAAAATCATATCAGCACTAAGAGCATCTTCATTAGCAAACCTAAAAAGGGGTTCGCCGTGGCATTTTTAATTTTTTTTTCGTTTACTTTAAAAGAAAAAAAAACTAATAATTGGATCAATGGTAGGCCGTCCCGTGTTATGGAACCCACACTACAGTGATGAACTGAGTTTATTGTGGAAAGCTTGCAAATGACGAATTTGTTACTATTCATTATTTTAATATATATATTTTTTTAAAAATACTTGTGAACCCCATCTGAACTTTTGATGGGAGTGGTTTAAGGATCTAAGCCCCATAGACAAAACACTAGTTAACTTTGGCCTATTACAACACCATTGCAGCAGCGTGAATCAATGCTCTTTGGCTATTCAATGGCTAAGCGTAGCGTGGGATAGGCCGAAGCTCACTTGATAGCTGGAGATTACGACAAGGCTGCGTATGACGTCATCCTGACCGTGGAGGCTCGGTCCATAATAGTCTATATGTGTTATAAATGGTGATTAATTATCAAATAGACAGATGTTTATAGATCATCTATCACCATCATCAACAGATGTCCTCATTTCTCTTTTAGTCATCACTCACCAATATACATGTGTCTTTTTTTTGTTCATTGACAAAATGACTTAACACAAACCTTTTGTGCTATAAATAGTACGTGAAGTGAAGATGAATAATAAGAACAACTTTACTATCTCATCTCTCTCGTTTTCATATACAAATATAAAAGTGTTTAGTTTATGTCTTTCTAGTTATTTATTTATAACAATATGATCTTTAATTCTTCTTGCCAAAATGTCAAAATGATAACATGCCTTTTAACACAAGATAAGGTACTAAATTCATTTTTCTTTTCTTCTATTTTTTTTTGTTTCTGGCTGCATTAACAATAGAAAATGCAACTCTGACAAGGACACTCTTCAAAAGTGAATTAATTTTTATGTAAAATGGAAACCCAAAACTTTTTTGATAAAGGAAACCCAAAACTTTCATGCTACTTTTTTGTTCTTTAGCTACATGCGTAAACCGCTTTGCACCAAGTTGGCTAGCTCTCCACGCTGGCCGAGTGGCTGCTCAGTAGCAATAGTTCTTTTATTTTCGATGTCAAAAAAAAAAAAAAAAAAAAGGGAACAGCTACATGTCTTAAGATTCATTTCTCAGGCAACATGGACGAACACCAATAGCCAAACACAACTTGCACAATTCCACTTTGACTTTTCTCTCTTTTCGTTTCGTCTAGTTCTTTCGTTTTTATCACTCACGTACTTACCTTGAAAACCTTCTTTCGTTTGTTTAGGAAATACTAATATATAAAGAAATCTGAAATCTTCTGACCGCGTTTAATACATTTTAAGAGTTATTTACTGCGTAAATCAGTGTTAATTTGTAGATAAATTAAATGAATGCTTCTGTGTTCCAAAAAAAAAAATTAAATGAATGCTTCTTTTCACTCTAGGATAGTAAAGGGTAAGAAGCTTTTCAGATAACAATCAAAGATCGAACTAAGATATAAGCTTCGCTTTAACTTAACAGAACACATGAAAGCAAGATTCCCAAGAACAACCTTTTGAGTTTGAACTTTGAACCAAAAGCAAACAAAAAAAACAAAAAACACAAAATTAAATATACAAATTAATAAAAAGGTATCAATCGGCACGTTGAAAAACAACGCGAGGACGCAGAGTTTAGGGTAGGTATAAGGTATTGATTACTTCATATTACTCGAGATTTCTATTTTTAAGGGCATAATCGAATCAACAGATAAGCTAGGAGGGCAGTAGATAATTTTGAAGTAGATCATTTCCTATTCCTATACATGTATCCAAAGCATATTGTTATTAACTAATACCACAAAATTTAAGGTAATTTTGTTGCAGTAGAACACATATATAACTGACATCATATATGAAATGAAGAAGACCATGGAAGACCTTCCTTTTCTCATAATATTTCATTGCTACTCCACGAGACAAATTTGAAATGAAGAAGACCATGGAAAGAGAATCTAGTATTGTGAAGCTGTACAACTTCACAGAAAACAAGATATGTCTAACTTTTATCTTTGAATGCATATTCAGTCATGTCATGAACCATCCATCATCTTTCTTCGAATCTCCTACCTCGCTAAACATGTTTGGAGGTGGCCCTATGTATTTAGTAACTATGCTTATGATCTCATATATTAAAAGGAAAAAAATTGCCATTAGAGTTTAGATATCAAAACTTGCATTATCAAAATATAGGACGCATGGTTTTTAGCACTATTATTCTGTAACTAGATCTATCATCAGAACTGTGAAAAGAGAGTGTGAGTAGTCACAAATCTTCGTTTATAGTAACTTTCGTGAATAAACTATACATTAAAGAGGGTGGATTCTGAAGTCGTAGCGGCTGTTTTCAAGTTACTGGAGTAATTAATAATTTAAAATGGTGCATATTAAGTATTGGAAGACCATGCATGTGTTAAGATTCGGGGGCTAGGTGTAGGATTTCTCTTTTTGTTGTCCTCATAGCGTGTGTATTTGTACGACCATTTGCTACAACGCGAAAACATTTATTGTCATTTTCTTATCAAATTCTTTTTTCTGTTTAATGAAAAAAGATGAGACAAGAGCATTGGCAGCTGAGGACAACTGGTGTGGCTTAAATTAGATAACTAATATATTCGGGGTTTGCTCCATTATCATCACCATTCCACGTATGTTTACAATTTAGATTAATTAAGATTTCTCTGTTATAGATTTTTACTAAAAAAAAATTCACTGATTTAAATTAAGGTAGGGCTGGGACTTCGGGTATTCGGTACGGTTCCGGATAATATCCGTTCGGTTCCGGGTAAATCGGTTATAAGAAAACTATACCCAATTAGTACTTAGTAAACTTCGGTTCGGATCCGGATCGGTTCCACCCCGGTTCCGGGTCCGGTTCCGGTGTTCAAATTTAAACCCGAAATATTAATATTTTGTTTTATTTTTAATTTTTTTTATTATTTTTAAAAATAAAAATAAAATAAAAATAAAAATCATATATATACTAGTAGAATGTACTAATGTACAACGATGTTGAGTCAGTTCAGTGGTATTGCTCTTGATAATTTGTCCCTCCAACCCGGGTTCGACGCTTCCTAGGCACATTTCCATGTTTTTTAAATATAGAATCTGGTTTAATCGGGTACCCGATCGGTTCCGGGTAAAAACCGAAACCGAACCGATACCCGTGGATAATCAACATCAATACCCATCGGTTAATTGTGGCATGACCGAAATCGAACCGAACCGGTCTATTCCGGGTCGGATCCGGTTCGGGTATTCGGTTCCGGTTAATTGTCGCAGGCCTAAATTAAGGTTATAATTGCACCATGTAGATCTCATTAGTTGATAAAATCATGCAAAACACAACATAACATATACGTTTAGTTCATTATGCTGAAAGTATAATATGTTACCAACAAGTAACGGTGTATAAAAGGGAGTTAATAAAAAAAACTAAGCAGACACCAATCCGGAAGAAAGATATAAGGTAAATGAATTTAGAAAGAAAAGCAAAAGAAACATGAAAATAATTAAATAGAAACACTTAAAACATAAAAAGGAAGAATGAGCTGGTAACTTCAAGAATTAAGGTAAAGAAAGTTCATGAATGGCCTTAACAGCATCAAAAGAGAGTGTAAGAAGCTATTAGCAAAGACGACTCTCACTAATTAACTGTACGTATGATGCTTTGTGTTACTGTCGGCCTGCCTGAACCTAACAACTTGTGAACATCCCACACAAACTTATCTCTATATATACACACTTTTATTTGGCTAAAACTTGGTGCAACACATACACACACACACACTTGCAAACACTCACATACTCCCTCCCAAACAACCCCAAAACTAACAAAAGCTTGTTCTCCTATGGCATCATCTCTTCCTCAGTTCACCGATTTCACATTTTCCAGCGAGACTTCTTCTCAGTTTCACGGCTCTTCTTCATGTCCTGACTTCTCAGCTCTATCCAACTACGTCGGCGACAGTTACCATTCCTTCAACACATCTTCTAACCAAGAATCCACATTTTTTCCCCAAGTTTTTGGCATTTCTGATATTTATATGCCGGAGTACAATAAATATTACCAGAAAATGGATGTGAATAATGCCACACAATATTTTCATGGTGGAGATCAAGAATACTACGGCTATTCACCGGAGATCATGCCCTTGTTCTGTCAGTCCTCTGGAGAGAATTCCTGGGTATGTATGCACGTTTCCACATCGTATATTATCTCAAATGGATAGTAATATATATAAGAAAATCAAATAAAATACATTTGTATGAAGCAGGGAAACATTGAAGGAGGGATACAAGCTGAGCCGAACACAAAAGTGGGACGATACTCGGTTGAAGAACGTAAAGACAGAATCATGAGGTACTTGAAGAAGAAGAACCAACGCAACTTTAATAAGACCATCAAGGTACGCATATATACAAATATACTCATCCTTAGTAAATTAATATTGTTTAATGTCCATGTATTATGAAAGAAAGTTTAAAAAAACATATATAATTATAAATGCAGTATGTATGTCGTAAAACCCTAGCTGACCGGCGTGTTCGTGTTAGAGGTCGATTTGCCAGAAACAACGACACATGTGAACAACAATCTCACATGTCTAAGAATCACAACAACTATTCTAAAAAGGAAGAAGATATATTTTCTCGATCAGACGACTATTTTCAGGTACTAATAATTTATATCGTTATTCTAGAACAGTATTGTATTTACAATAATCGGTTGTAAACATAATAAGCCGTGCATTCCACTTTTTAGCAGATGAAAAACGACGATGGATGGCTTCACGAAGCAGTGTCTAATCTGATTTATTTTCCTTGTGAACTGGACGCTCCTAGTGATGCTCATCATCCAACCACATGAGGCTATAAAATTTGATTAGTTTAGTTTAGTTTAATTATAAGAAGTTCAGTTATTTAATGATAGTTTTGTTATAAGAATGTACTTAATTATTCATGGGGTTAATAAGCATGATGATTCTGCCTAGTAAATATATAAAAGAACTTCATTTGAGCATCATAGTGTGTATGACGTGAGAATTAAATACCCAGCGAATCTAATTACAAGAGCAAGTTATTCCTGTTTATATACTTATTATCTTTGCAGAAAGTTTTTACTATATTATTAAAAAAAAATGATTCTTTAAGAGAGGGTTAAAAAGATTGTTGATATTATTTATGGCAAACAACACCTTTTACGATTCGAACAATTTAATCCGTAAGTCGACAAAAGATTAACTAACTACTGGAATCAACGAACCAATGTTTATTAAGGAATATCTGATGTGATTTTTAATCATAAGACGAATGATTTAGCGTAACATTATATATGAATGGATATAAAGAAAAACAAGGCCGATTAGCTGGTCGTAACAACAAAACACAGGAACATGATAAGTTGTACACAAAATTCTTGCACTGATAGGTGATGGGTTAGAGAATACTGTCTACAAATTAAAGCAAGATTGATAAGGTGTACTGTGTAAATATATAGAGAGTGTGGAGAGGAGAGACATGATACGGAACCAAGTTCCAATCACCTTTTTAAGACATATAATTCTTGAGACAAACATATATAATAAGGCTTTCAAATCTGTAAATTATATTCTCTGAACTTGTCCCCTTTATTTTCTGCTTTGACGAATAAATGTGAAGTTGAAGGCTGAAGCTTTGCTAATTCCTCTTTTAAATGTTTTTTCAACACACTTCTAAATCCTAACGATAACCTAATTAACAACAAAACTGATATATGTGTATATTTTTACATTATCCAATTCATTGTTGGTCCAACATTTTATTAATATCATATTTAAAGTGTATAAAATCTACTTAAAACTGTTAAAGGCCATATATTCGTGGAGTAAGGCAGAACATCATAAGTCGAATATACGATATATAGAAAAATAATGATTATCATATTTTCTATTCATGTTGGTCTCAGATTTGAAGATTTATATTCAGTCACACAATCGATTAATGTAACTAAAATTTTAGACATCAAATATTCACCTCAATTCCTGCTCTCTTATTTTATGCTTTAAGAGTCCACCCTAATCCTAATAATGACTTCTCGAAGCGAATTCATACATAGTCAGTTTTATTGATCATAGAAAATTGTATATTGATGTTACTGAAGTGAGTTGAGTATGCTTCTTGACTTAAGTACACAATCTAAGGAAGATGTTAAAGTCAAAAGCAAGATAAAAAAGATCGCATCAAGTAATCATTAATTGCTATCTTCCCGGTTGTTTCATACATCAAGAAAGATAAACCACTGTGTACCCATATTTTCAATAATGTCGGTGTAGTCCCACTATCTTCAAACTTTTTGTGTCTTCTATGTATAACTGGTCAATTTGAGCAGGAAAAGGCAATAGGAGTTGATTCATTTTCCTTTCTAAAAATCAAGTGATCAAAGCATTACCACTAATACATGAGAATTATGCAAGTCTCCTATGGATAAGCACTTAATTCGGGCCAGCTGCTATGAATGTTGCCATTTAGTACTTGAAAAAACATTTATTGATAGATTATAATCTGCATATAGCATAATATATTTTGCCCACTTCATAATTTTTTTTGCAAAGTTCGGTGTTGGATTTTTTAAACTTTTCATAAAGCCTGTGTTACCGTTAGAGCAGTAAAGGTCGCTCTCTATGCATACTGAAAATGAAAGCTGCAATCAACAACTTACACCTTTAACGGGAGAAAGAGATAAAGAGCTAATATGTCTAATTGTCTAGATCCACGGCTTCGATCTTATATTATTTCACCACCGGAGGTGGTTTTATAGTGGTTTAAGATGTTGACAATGTTGTACTCCTATTTTAAAATCCGATTAAAAAAAAGTTATTTTAGACCATATCATATATCTGAGCAAATGGTAGACTCCGGGTCTTGGAAAGATTAGAGTCCAAAACTCAACTCTTCATAGTTAAAAATTATATCGTCTATGTTTTTATGCATTTCTAATATTTCATGACATATATATATATATATATACAATTATACATATTCGAGAAATAATAGCAAATCGGGACAATTTTATTCTTAAGTGGCAATAGAAGAAAAATTAAGTTGATTATTTTAGGCTTTTTATTAGGGGAATCATAAACATAGGACTAAGTAGTTCATTTTCTTTCTTTTTTTTGGTCGAAAGGACTAAGTAGTTCATCAAAGTGGTGTTGCAGCCAATAAGAGAGCTACACTGAGATCAACAGGGTACGTGTTTTGCTAATCATGCAGCAATTGAATTTATCAAAATGTTCGAAATAAAAGTAGTGCTCTATAAGTAAACAAATTGCGCATAGCTCGTGGGACTTTGGAAAATAAGATAATGCAACGATGGCCACACGACAAAGTCCGACTAGAAGGGTTGACCTTTCCCACTGAGCTGGGAAAATTCTTACTCTTTTTCCATTTATACAATTTTAGGGGGGTCGTTAAGGCTTCTTATTGCATCCAACTGTGTAACAAAAACGATATTGTTACCCAAATGTGAGATTTCACTTTTATTCTCATTTATTTCTTATTATTTGATTTTCTTGGTTCCATTTTTCATATCGTTTTCATGGCATACTAATATTTTCGGTTTAGACGTATCATCGGGTTCTATCTGAAATGATAAGAGAACAAAACGACAATTATACTGAAATTACAACACCGTTTTCTTAATGCGAAATGAATGGTACATATCTGAGAAACTGGATGTGACTCATGTGAGTCATGTGACACGAATACTAATTAATTTGTTTGTCTATTTTCAGAAACTTGGGCGTTTACAGATTTTCAAAGCTCGTGCCATTGCTTCTATAAAATATCTTTTGACATTTCGTTCTTTACAAAAAAAAAAAGAGTTTAAAATTTCCACTCAGGCACAATTGAAACTGGTTAACTCGTATTAATAATTATATGATCAATGACGTGTTTAAATAAGCTAAACTTTAGCTTTCTTGTATCCATATCGTACATAATATTGTGTACTAGGGTCGGCCCGCCCTACGGACGGGATATGTTTTACTTGTGATCTAAGTTATTATTATTTAAGATTTTGTGATTTATGTTTTACATTTGCATTTGTAAGAGATGTGTATGGTAACGATTTTTGTATTTTGGAAGGTTTTAGGTGATAAATGATTATATGTGATAAGATATATTTGGCTTGTTTATAATCATTATTTATATATGAAAAATTTATAACATTGATATATTTTAAGGACATGTTGTTTCCTTTTAAAATATTTTGATCATATATTT